>JADKLZ010069182.1:20592-33671 GCA_021533235.1 Biomphalaria straminea | reverse complement strand
CATAATAATCGTCAACAATCATATTTAAAAATGTCCAATTCAATACAGGTATCAAACCAAAAGGCGTACAGGTTGTCATTGTCGGCCAGGGCATTTCAGTAGGCCTACAATCCAGCCCATACAATGTATATATTACGAGATAGATAGTTTAGGCACTAAACGGATTGAACCTACAGTGTTATATTGGCGTACAGGCCCATCAGGCATTTGCCCATATAGCCAAACCGCCTTTGATCAAACCCGCGAGACTGTCAGCCGAAAGAACTTACATAGTTTCTTCTTCATATTTATTTCCTGGACATCAGGATCTAACACTAGACCTAATGTTCTGATATAGAACTCATAAGATCTAGTCTAGATTTACTTCTAGATCTAGAATCTAGATGTAATCTGTACTCGAATTTCGTAAAAATATAAGAACGCTTGTGAACTTCAATAACATTATTAAAACAATTTGAAAGTTAGAAAGTTATCGCATAATTACCGTAATACAGCTGATTACTCCCTGTTGGCTCTAGACCTAGATTTATTCTCTAGCAAATTAACATTTATTTATTTATTTTGTTTTTTTAAATTATTTACACGGTGGGGCCTATGAGGTAGTAATTCTTTTCTTAGTGAAATTTTTAAACTGTGAAATTTCTAGGCGTATTGCGACACACATGCAAGAGATCAGTGTCCATAAACACAGCCAGAAAGTTCATTGAAGGAGTGACTTCAATAATGTCAATGTAAAAAAATCAATACTTTCTTTATATAAATACTCCTTTTTGGCCGAAGATGAGCATTTCTCATTTCCTATGGACTCGATGACTTAAAAAGTCGGCCACATATGAGGCATGGGTGGGTTAGGTCCATAGCGAACATAACAGATAAGCCTGCTTCTTCTCTCAACATTTTCTTGGTTCGGCAATTTTTGCTTCAAATCTTGAGACTCCGAGACTCACAGCTTCTTGCCATGAAGAGCGATAGAGAGTAAGTGCTTCCCAGCTGTGAATGTCGACACCGCATTCTTTAAAGGAGCTATTGAGAGTTTCTTTATAGCGCTTGTTTTGGCATCACTGGGAGCGCCTTCCTGCCCACAGCCACAGTACAGAAGTCGTTTGGGAAGGTGTTTGTCTGGCCCATCGAAGTTGGGACCTTTTTTGTACTTTGTTTATGCAACTTATACATCGATTTTTTTTTCTTTTTAACAACTAATGAATGTTATTAAATTAAAAAAAAATGACCCGCCTTATTCCCTACCCTTCCCATCTAATAAAGGGAATGTGTAAATCTAATACACTATATAATATTCCAATGATAGGCCTTTAGATTTTCACTGACAAGACATATTAATGATATAATGTAGTACGTACCTTGGCTCTGGAGGACCTCTGTATTTGCTTACAATCTGAGCGTTTTCAAATTTTCTGACGCGAACAAAATTGTCCAGAAAGTCTGTTTCCACAATGTCAAGATCCTCAAACCTGTTATCAAGTTTCGCTAAGTCAGTAATGAAGTCTGGGAATCCAATTCGTATACCTGCAGATTTAGCCTTAGCTATAACTATTGATTTAGTTTGTGAATCAATCGAGTCGTGATCTTCCAACTCCTGAACGAACTGTTCCTTTACATTATCAAAGATGCTTTGAACCTATAAAGAAATCCAAACAACAATTATCAGTCATGAAAGCCTAATTAGAGGCGCATGGCTGAGTAGTTAACGCTTGGTTTTCGAAACTGGGTTCCTGGGTTCGAATCTTTGTGACGACTGGGATTATAGATATTCGATATTTTCAGGGCCCCCTAGTGCATACTAATCTAATGGGTACTGACTTTATTTCTGAAAAATAAGATGTTTGGTCTTCATACCCTGCTTGTTAACTGATGGCAAAAGGTTTGAAAGTGTACTTTATATTGGTTTTATATTAAAAGCACATTAATTTATAGAGTTCTAGTTGTTCCCATTGCACAGTTACAAGTCCCTGCGGCTCTATTGACTGCGCCCAGTAAGATTTATATACAGTCCAAGTGCTATTTTAGAATAAGCTCGTTAAGTTTTCGCAATAATCCAAAAGTTTTTGAGGACCCTATTAAAACCAATGAGAGACCATGCAAGAGTAAGGAGAGGGCAGCGGATAATGGTCTAGTTAATCCATTTTTGTGGTCTTGAGAAATAAACATACTAGCAGATGATTTAAAAGTATGTCAGGTAATCATTAAAGCTGGGTGGATTCAGAAGTGCCCCAAGATCCCGAAATTAAAAATCCATGTCTTAAGCAGGATTCGAAACCAGAGCCCACGTTCGGAAGCCAAGCGCTTTACCACTCAGCCACGTGACTGCAAGGAAGCTATATATATATGTTTAATTTTTGTTCTGCCAGTGATAGATTCTCTTAAACCCATAAGATAGATATGTCTTCAGTGAATTTTTTTGTAATCATTTAAACGTTGTTTATTTAACAATGATCCCCACGTTCAAGTTGTGCCTTAAAAGGTGTATACCCCTATAGTTTGATCATTTTAGATGGGTAATCTTTTTAAACTTTGATACTGCCGTTGAAAACATTTAAATTATGTCCAAAAATACACACATAAATATTTGAGGGTACGAAATAGACAAAAAAAAAATGAAGGGCAAACATTTGGTTTCTTACTTTGGGTGTTATCTCCGAATAGTCCTTTTTGTCCATATAGAGGGCACTTACTGCAAAGCCCATCATGCTCATGACACGCCTTAAGCAGGTGTCATTAGATCGAAACTTCACTGAGCCATTTACAGGTTGTGAAGGGAGGTAAGGAAGCGCTTTTTCAATGAAATTGTAGACAATATAGTTGGCTAGCACTCTGCAATGATTAAACAAAACAACAACGTTTTGTTAACTTTTGTCTCACATTGACCTCAAACAGATTTCAGTTTGTCAAATACATTTTTCATCACGAAGAAAGACTCTGTTATTATAGAACACGTATGCTCGTAACACTTACCTAAATCATAACACAAATTTGGTAACTGATAAAAGGTCATTGTATAGATATGATATCGGCACCAAAGAATAATTAAGAAAAGGTCACACTTGGCACGTTGACTTATTCCCAAGCCTATGGTACGGAAGTATGGAAGGTCATTTTGAATAATAAATTATTCTTTCATTGGTTGAATATTTTCATCGCTAGGTCTTGGTGGTATGCTATTGACGGAATTACCGTCATCTTCAAAAATAACAAACATCCAAGCGGTCGGGAAAATCCAAGCGCGTGAGAGGAGTTTGAATAGTTAAAATAGGCGGGAAAATAAAGCTCGTAAATAATATAGATCTAGATGCATTGATAGTTTGGAGGGACTTACAACGGGAGTGAATGTGTTCAATTACATTGTGTTTATATTAATAAAGTGCGCAAATACTTTGCGCTCCAAACTATCAATGCATCTAGATCTATATTATTTACGAGCTTTATTTTGCACACTTTGCATCAGCATTCTCAGCCCCAGGAGACAAAGACATATCTATTAATTTAAACCAAGTAGACACTATAGGAGAGATAGAAGTACAGGAAAATGGAGTCCAAAAACTATTAGCCAGCATCAAGCCGAATAAAGCGTCGGGACCTGATGGTATTCCAGCAAGATTACTCAAGGAACTAAGCAAAGAACTAGCACCTGTGTTCAAAATACTTTTTCAGGCATCTCTTAACCAGGGCAGAGTACCAAGGGACTGGAAAGAAGCCTCTGTTTAAAAAAGGAGAAAAATCTGACCCAGGAAACTACAGACCAGTATCACTTACCAGCATCACATGTAAAATCCTAGAACACATTATATGTAGGAACATCATAAACCACTTAGATAAACATAATGTCCTTACTCCATACCAACATGGCTTTAGGAAACATAGATCATGTGAAACACAGCTAATAGGACTAATTGATGACTTTTCAAAGGGTTTAGATAATAGTGAACAAATAGATGCTATCTTACTAGACTTTTCCAAAGCTTTTTGTTTTGGTATTGATGGTCCATTGCATCAGTGGATTAAAGATTTTCTGATAGGAAGAGAACAAACTGTAATAATAGATGGTTCTAAATCAACACCAATAACAGTAAACTCAGGTGTACCCCAAGGAACAGTCTTAGGTCCACTACTATTTCTAATTTACATAAACGATTTACCAAATAGCATTAGTTCAGGAACAAAAGTTAGATTATTTGCAGATGATTGCATAATATATAGGACAATAAAAACAACACAAGATACAGAAATTGTACAAAGAGAATTAGATGAATTACAGAAATGGGAATCAAATTGGAGCATGTCTCTCCACCCAGAAAAATGTCAGTTATTAAGAGTAACAAAAAAACTAAAACAAATTAATTCCACTTATCTTATTCATGGTAAACCAATAATACAGACTAAAAACGCAAAATACCTAGGTGTTATAATAAATGAAAAACTGTCATGGAATCCCCATATTGATGAAACTATAAAAAAATCAAACAAAGCATTAGGGTTTATTAAAAGAAATTTCTATAAATCAAATAAGAACATAAAACTAAAATGCTATTTAACCTTGGTTAGGCCAATAATAGAATATGCATCCTCTGTTTGGGACCCCTCAACTCAAGAAAACATTAAGAAACTAGAACAGACACAAAATAGAGCAGTGAGATTCATAACAAACGAATATTCACATTTCACTAGAGTAACACCTTTAGTAAAATCACTAAATTTAGAAAGCCTTCAGGATAGAAGACTTAAGAGTAAAGTAGCAATTATACACAAAACACTGAACCATAATCTCCAAATACAAAACAAAACTTAATAAAATACTCAGAAAGACACAAAGATAAAGGCACATTCCTCGTCCCATATGCTAGGACAAATCTGTACAAATGCTCTTTCTTCCCTAGTGCCATTAGAGCATGGAATGGTTTGCCTGAGCTGGCCAGGAAAACCAGTGACTTGGCAGAATTTAAGTCACTGGTAAATATGCATGTCACATATGCCATTGTGGATTTAGTTGTGTATCAGAAATATAAGCCCTCGCCTGATGGCTCGGGAGTTACTCGGGGAATCCAGACACGAGTTGTTAGCTCGGTTTTTTTACAGAGACGTAATATGGGATTTTTTGAATTCTATTGGTTGTTTTAAAAAAGAAGTCACATGACTTCCGCCCAAAGGGTCTGTAATTGCGCGAGATTGTCAGTCGATGTTTGAATGTCTTATTGAGCACACGTGTTTGTAATATCTCTAAGTTTTAATTAACAAAGGAGCCTTGTAATATTACTCATCTTGTTAGATCTGCCTTTGTACATAAGTTGTACTTACGTTTTGTTCAAATAAAGTTCCTGAATTTTGTTTTCTACAAGAAAATCTTTCATTGTGAATTCTAGATCTACATTTATTCAACTACTTCGATTCAAGATTTAATCAATCCCCGGCATGTCACATCATTCAACAACATAGTAATACAACATCGTGACAATGCATGACTGAATGCATGACGCGTAGGACGTAATCATCTTCTTTTTTGAAGTAACGTCTGTATTATATAAGATAAGAAGATAAATCATTTCAGTGATTCCAAACTTCTATTTAAGAGGAGGATTACTGTCACGGATGAATATGTGTTTGAATGTATAGTCTATTTTTATATATGCGCGAATGACCGGAAGTGTGTTAGTTGCCAGAGAGAGGCCAGTTGTGATAGATGCTTTTAAACATCAATAAAGTTTATGTGTTTGTCAATATCGAATTCTTCAGTGTTTCGTAATTTTTAGATAGATAGATGGATAGCTATATATTAACATGTATAAAATATTACTCATTATTTGTCTCTTCTATAACATCTTTTAGTTTCTTGAAATATTTTGGATCTTCTACAACAATTGCGTCATCTTTTGTTAGAAACTTTTGATCAAGGAAAGCAGAGAGATATTGTTCAACATCAATCTGTGAGACAAAATATGTTTAGAATAATTATTTAAGCATGATTACCAACAAAATTAGGAGTTTGAAACTATTTTATAAGTAATAGACTAGAATAAAAAAAAATACATGTACTACTGGAGACTGCGAGCTAGTATATGGCACGACCCCTATTTGAAATATGTTTAAAGTTATATATAGGCTCTTAATACCCGCTAAAAATAAACAAGACCTTATTTGAACAACTGAGTTTTGTTTGAATGAGGCCCAAATAGGTGTCTTTTTTTCCACATTTTTTTAAAGACTTGGCAACTAACGGCTCTTAGACTTTCACCATTATATTTTTTTTCCTACGCTAATCGTGAAAGGTCTCCTAAAGAACGGTCAACATGTAATGGCTTTCTTTTCAAACTCGCCCAATGCAATAAGGCCTCTACGGGAGTCATTGTTTTGCTACCCTTTTTGCTTAATCGACTCCTCTTGACACCTATCCGGGTTTCACTATAAGGCAGTGCACTGTTGAGGCAATGGACCGCACGACCAAATCGTCATTATGGTTGATACCATTGTGGAATTTTCAGAACGGACTTGTGGTTAGCCACACACGTCTGTTAAGAGAAATCTATTCTAACGGTCATTGGCAGGGGCGTAGCTAGAAATTTTCCATCGTTTCGGGGCCCGGGAGACTGTTCTCTTAGGGGGGCCCTAAATTTTGCGTAATACTTAATTTTCAATGTAAAAAACACTCATTTGCAGGCCCCCCTCAAGTGGGGGCCCGGGGGGATTTTTAAATTTTTCATCCTCCTCCCACCTTCCTAGCTACGCCACTGGTCATTGGGATAGTGGTAGCTCATAAACTCTCCGATTTGACTTTTTGCAAGGCGGGAATTAATTTTTTGGGTTTTCGGTAATTTCTTTCCCGGTCATTTCAATCTCTGGTCATTTCATCACCTGGTCATTTCTTGCATTCAACGTTTACTAGAATAAATGAAATATTATATCAGGGTTTGAAATGAAATATTCATAAGATAATGTGAAAGAACGCCGTCAGGTGATAATTAATCAGCGATATGATCATAAGTATTCTAAATGTTCTCATCTCTCAATTTCCTAATTTAATGGCTACTACGAGGCTTTAATTGACCAAATATTTATGAAACTAATAAAAAAAAACAACTCCTTGGTTGAATGTAAGTGTTTGCATTGGATTTGCTTTGATGACAAATTTCTTTATGGATAATATACATTATATGTGTTTTTGATATTTTCTTTTTTTTTTTTTCGTTAGGGTCGGACATTTTTTATGTTACCTATTTAAAGTTTTTCATTTTTAGAATAAAAAAAATGACGACCATTTCAACTTGTGACAGGCTTCTATTCAATGAAAAAACAGATGGTCAGACATATTTGAGGAAGTGAGGCAACGTCTAGGAAATCATCAATTAGATAAAATGAACTAAGCTAAGCATTTTCACTTATCAAAACAAACTGTGATCACGAAATTAACTCTTAATAATACGGATTATGCAAATTTTAAAAACTTGCTAAAGCTTATTTAATTTAAAACTGCTAATAGTGTTCATAATTTATAATAGGCAACAGTAGGTATCAAAATAGTAAATTAAAATTATAAAGACAAACTAAAGATGTTTACAGAGACAGAAGTAACTTTGTAGTTCATTATGGCTTTTTTCTTCTTCAATTCCTTCTTCTACTATACACAAGTGATCATAACTAAATGTACAAATGACTTCCATTCCTTCTTCTACTATACACAAGTGATCATAACTAAATGTACAAATGACTTCAATTCCTTCTTCTACTATACACAAGTGAACATACCTAAATGTACAAATGACTTCAATTCCTTCTTTTACTATACAAAGTGAGCATATCTAAATGTACAAATGACCATACTTTAAAGGAATGAAACTTGTACAATATGAAGTGGCGCATTTGTTTTAAAATTAAAAATATTGGTTTATGGAGCTAAAAATGGATAAAGTGACCGGGGATGAAGTGACCGGGGATGAAGTGACCTGGGTAAAGGGCTCGGGGATGAAATGACTGGGGATGAAATGATCGCGGATGAAATGACCAGGGGATGAAATGACCAGGGGATGAAATGACCAGGGACGAAGTCACCGGGGATGAAATGACCGTTCACTATGTATGGTGTCCTAGTGTCTTCGGGAAAACAATCTCCAGATACTTTATTACGAGACAAAAATAATTTTGAACTTGAAACAAAAAAAAAAAGTAATTAAAAATTCAAGGACTTGAAACAAGTAAAGTTCTTTAGTTCAGTACCTTAACATAGCGATGATGCAATATTTGAGATGTCACAATCATGGTGAAGCCTAGACAACTCTTCTCAAAAGAGAGCAAACACTAGAATCAAATTTATGCAAAAAAAAAACAAAAAAACAAAAAAAACATTGAAATGTATTTACCCATGATCCTAGTAGGTTCTGGAATTCGCTTACAGTCATTTTATTGATAAGATGAAAAGGCGAGTTTTGCTCAGTGTGAGGAACAAATATCTGAATTTAAAAAAATGTTTTGATATTACAATAAAGAAAAAATGTATTAGAAGTTAAACAAGTGTTTAAAAACAATTACAAACTCTCAGATAAACCCACCTTAATTGGAATGATTCATTAATAGTGACGTCATTTTAATAAATATTTATTTACAGAACGTAGTTAAGATAGGGCTTAAATTGAGTTGAGGAAGAATTAAAGACAGACCTAAAACTGTTACCATTCTGTATTTAATTGTTCGATCATTTATTCTTCTTGAAACTGTCAGGTAGAGTTGAGCCTTTGGCTCTTGGAACTCTAGGCCAGCAAAAGTGAACAAGAGCTCACTCTCACCGGCCTGAATGAGAACAGTGTACACTGTTTTTTGTCTGGCGGATGGGTCAGACCACCACCAAGATGGATGGCTGCCTGGTCGAGCGGTTTGCACGCTGGACTGTCGTATCGATTTACCGATGGTCCCGGGTTCAAACCCTGCCCGCTCCCATCCCACGTCTTCCTGCGGGAGGTTTGGACTAGGAAATAACTATCTTCAACTCTGAAGGAATTTCCGAAACATGTAAAACATTTTACAAAACATTTTACCAAGAGGCCACGTATAATAAGACACCCGCTATTTTCCTTTTCTATACCAGGCTAACTATGCGGGGCACGCCATTTATGTAACGGCCCCTTAGATCTAGTTCTAGACCATGGGTGGGCTAATTACCGCCCGTGTTTTACATGTGGCCCGCCGAAGTGTTTTATGCGGCCCGCGAAAACCTTAATAAATCAAGTGCCCACACATTACACATATGAAAAAGCAAATATATTTTAAAAAAATAATTGTAAATATCTATTGAATTTATTGAATTTTTTTATTCTTATCACTTATAAGACTTATAATGAAGACGTTAAAGAAACACTGTCTTTAAACTTCCTTCTAGAGAGTTTAAAATAAACGAAGATTATATTTAATAGTAATATTTCAATAAATTCAGTTACGCACAATAGCCCAGACCAGTATTTATAATCAATGCTATGAAGAACTGTGTTGAAAGATTTGGGTTGGCCTGTACAAGATGACTAACAACTGATGGAGCTTTGACTGGGAAAAACAACCTTTTTAATAAAATAAAAAAATATCCCAACCGTAAACTAGTAACTGGAAAGCTTACACAAAGCGACATTGAATCATATCACATAAATGGCATAGTATGCACATAACAAGTAAAATGTACATACTACATAAGGCTGTCCTTAGGCCTAGTCAAAATATGGTAAGGTCCATGATATGCATTCCTAAATGCGGCCCGCCTAGTCCCCAAATTTTATTAATGTGGCCCTCGGTTAAAAAATGTTGCCCACCCCTGATCTAGATTAACAATTAAAACGAAAAAAAATCTAAAAATATATCAGGGGCAATGACCTGAATTAAAAGTCGTGGGCTAAAGCATTCAAGGCTTCTCAAGCCATCACAGTAAGTGACCACTCTTATTGTCAAGAGCTTAAAGTTTTATAGTTATAACTTGTTTCTATAGTCTCGTACCATTAAATATCTGTGTCCACTAAGACTTGGGCCTCTCCCAGACATATAAAGTGGACTGATTCAGCTTCAGTCAAGTACTATTTATTTCCTTTGTTCGAGATACCCCTAAACAAATAACTTTTACAAGCTATTGTACCAGTTGATACAATTTAAAAAAAATGTCGCCTATCTTCCAATGTATTTCACCGTTGTTGTTCCTTTTTAGGAAACGCAGCTAAGTTTTTATATTCTATCTAACATATTCGCTGACATTCTTTAGCATTGAAAGGATTTGTTCATAGAAATCTGAGTTAGCACTGGGTTAGCAGTATCTGCTGAGTTAGTTACAGATTTACCTCCCAGTGTTAAGTTAGGTCTAGTTGTAATGCAAGGCTAGTCGTTGTTGTTGTTGCTAATTTTGGAGTATTCATGGCTAGAAGTTTGCATGACACCACAGAGACGGAGATTTTGCTAATTTAATTTTTGAAATGTTATGAACAATGAGTATAATGAAATGCTTTAAACGCAATATGAATTTAATAAAGACAAAGTTCAAGCTATGCCATGTTTATTTTACTGATCTTTCTATTCCGCTTTATGGATATTCGGATGGATCTTGTGTTTATGAACATTTTTCGTGCTGATTTAACAGCTCAGCAAACAAAACTCTTGTGAAGATTCGAACCCGAACCTGAGAGGGTTTGTCATTTAGCTACGTAGCTCTACATTCCACTTGTTTGTTTTTATCTTTTCATCCTCATTGTAGATAAAACTCATTCAATAAAACCTTGGCAGGGGCGTAGCTAGGAATTTTCCATCATTTGAGGGCCCGGGCCCGGGGGCATGACCTCTTAGGGGGCCACGGCATTGTTCTTAATATTTATTTTTTTTATGTAAAAACACTCATTTGGAGGCCTTCCTCAAATGGGGGCCCGGGGGATTTTCAAATTCTCCCCCCTCCTTAGCGACACCACTGAACCTTGGTTTTTTCACCAACAATAATTCACATTTAAGAGCCAAAAAAAGAGAATTCAATTGTTGTCAATCCTCTTTTGGCTAACTAATTTTTTAAATTAAAAAACTAGGTTATATATACCTGTTTTATTACAAAATTAACAAATATAAAAATAATATCAGCGTGGTAGAAAATTAATGGGTCATGTATGCTTGAGTATTTCATCATTTCACACAATGTCTAATTGCAACTGACAAATGAACTATGCAGGATGCAGGACCAACCTTGACACGAGCACGTTACTCTGCCTCAACGTAGCGCTCGCGTGGAAACGGCTCACCAGAGAAAGTGGCTAGGCGAAAAGGTAATAAACAGGACTCCCGTGGGGGTGTCCACAGGAGGACGAGAGTTCACTTCTTGCACGGCGCGGAGTAGCACGACAGCTCCCACAACCCTGTCACGAATCCATGCGCCTTTCCCAAGGGAACGTTACAATAATGGCGTATCCCGCACGGCTAGCTTGGTATAACGAAGGAAAATGGTGGTGACCCCCGGTACCACTTGCCTTCGCCCATGATTTCTAGTCCATGTGTCCGAAGAGCCGGTGGCATTGGAAACAGCAATGCCCTATAGTCATTGACTTGGGCCTCTCCCAGACAGACCTACGGTCGCAGGTTGTTTTTTTACTGTTTGATATTTGTTCTTGGACGGATTCAGACAGGGTTTTTTTTTTCAAACTTAGAGCTCGAAGAGCCTACGGCTCACCTCTTAGACTATCCAGAGGACCAACCTTGATGTGCTCAACAAAAATAAAACTTTGATTAATTCACCAAGAATAACAACCTGATTTGTTCACCAAAACTAAAACCTTGATTTGTTCACCAACAAGAAAACCTTGAATTGTTAACCATTTATGAAATCTTCATTGTTTTGTTTTTTCACTATAAACAAAACCTTGATTTTTCAAAAGTATTGTAATTTAGGTAATCTTGATAAGGCAGCAATTCATTCGCAAACAACAAAAAGAAAGTCTGATACCTTAAATCATTTTTGTATAGTATCAGACTCAAACAAATATTGTGACAAAGAAACTGCCAGTTCCTATGATAACCTTGCATTAGTTTATGGTTGATTACAAACTTTAAAAAAATCAAATCAACATGACTACAGAATAATAAATCATAGACATAGTCTAGCCTATGAAAATACATATATTCTCCATAATTACAAAAATAATTTAACAACAACAAACATCAATATATAAATATGTCTATACAGTACAAGAACATCGATCATTTATCCATTTCACCTTAGACAATTTATGCTGTAACTCAAAAACTTCTTCCATTTTCTCTCGGACTATTTCTTCGTCTCCTCCTAAGATGGCTGCAGTCAAGACAGTTCCATTCAGATACGTTTCTTTGAATTCCGTATCATTATAATTACTTGGATCAGAACTTATAATTCCATCCTGACCTAACTGAAATTTAGTCAAGAGTTTAAAAAATTATGATAACTCAAAATAAAAAATACGGAATCTCCATCTATCTCTCTGTCACAGTGTTGAGTGTGTGAGTGTTAGTAATAAATTTATAACTATTATCAAGGCTCAATGATAGACTTGACAGAGACCAGACAGATGTTAGGGCAATGTTTGTTTTGTAGAGAGACTGATACGAGGGTCTAGACAGACACAGACAATTATTAATGTTAGTTAGGCGGGAAGCTAGATACTTAGCCTATATATAGAGAAGTTTGGGGCAGACCGTGACACAGCGCCATGTAGTTTAGCAGGGGCATGGGTCAGGCGTTTTCTGGTGAACGACACATACAGACTCTGGGAGCAAGTCGCCGAGGTTGGCTCGCGATCTTGGCTCCAAGAGGTGTGAGCTGTTTACCAGAGACAGCATGTAGAAATGTGTTCTATAGGACCAGGAGTGACAGTCCTTGGTGACAGGCGCAGTGACAGGTGCAGTGACAGAGTGACAGGCGAAGTTGCAGCCATAGTCAGAGTCAGGGACGGTACTTATACATGTGGTGTAACATTAGCCTACTACGCAAGTAGATATCACTCTAGCGTTGAGCGCACTGTGACGTTGGGCTCCAGGATTTGTGCAGAGACTAGAGAGAGAGAGAGAGAGAGAGAGAGAGAGAGAGAGAGAGAGAGAGA
>JADKLZ010069182.1:0-16099 GCA_021533235.1 Biomphalaria straminea | reverse complement strand
CTGACTAAACTTTCGGGATAGAAATATTCTTGTCAAAAGCTTTAAAGTTTTTTTTTATTTTGTCTGACTAAACTCTCGGGATAGAAATATTCTTGTCAAAAGCTTTAATTTTTTTTTATATTTTGGCTGACTAAACTCTCGGGATAGAAATATTCTTGTCAAAAGCTTTAAAGTTTTTATTTTTTTTATTTTGGCTGACGAAACTCTCGGGATAGACATATTCTTATTAAAAGCTTTAAAGTTAGTTTTTTATATTTCGGCTGACTAAACTCTCGGGATAGAAATATTCTTGTCAAAACCTTTAAAGTTTTTTCTTTATTTTTTTTTTGGCTGACTAAACTCTCGGAATAGAAATATTCTTGTCAAAACTTTAAAAAAATGGTTGACAATGTACACAACATTGACAGCAGGCTCTTTCTTTTATAATTAAAATAATCAAATGGAGACAACTCAACAAAAAGGGCATGTCTTTATTCACAATACATCACAAATACATTTATTTCCCTTAATCAAAGCTTCCTAGATAGGAACTCTCCAATGTTAACATCCATCTCTAGGCTGTCTAAAAGTACAGACCATGAGTCCATGTAGAAGATAGCATAGTCCCCTTCTTAGCGCTTTTCGTCTCGAAAAGTTCTCAACGAGGCATTGAGGTTGTGCAAGTTCAGGTAGAGTTCGATCTGTCAGAGTCACAGACGAAAAGATCATTGACCACAGGGAGCATGTTCCAAACGTAGGGTTCTGTTCTCTGAAGGTGGCTCTTTCTCGTTCTCCAATAGGCCAGTCTGTTCTTGAGACGATGACGTGATAGCCTCTTACACTCATGACGGTTGTGGTTGACGTCAGCATTAGGACACAAGGTGAAGGTCACTGTTGTAGTCACCATTAATCAGACGATCCTTGGATGGACGATTTGAGAAATAGTTCCACTGGAAGCCAGGTAGTCAGTTCGCTGGCATCTCCATCTCACACGCCCATTTGAGATCCACTGTGACATGATGTGACTGGGTAGTCACTAATAGAATTCGTGATTTTTCCACGAGAAAATCTTACTGGTCGATGACTGATCACGAAGTGAAACCTCAGTTATTTGAGCTCCCAGAGACTAAGGAGAAATACGTATTTTCTCTGTGTAATATTGTACAATGTAAAATAACTTCGAGATTGGATAAGTTTGTATCCAAGATTATTCTATTAGGATTTATGTGCTATGTTACCTGTTACCTGTTACCTATCCCTATCCCTTAGTCTGGTGGACCGTTGGGGCACCAAGCAAGACTTGAAGACCATCTTTCTCCATTCCTCTCTATCCTTTGCCCTGTTTAAAATCTCATTCAATGGTAGGTCTGTCCATTCCCTAACCGCTTTCTCTGTCTACCTCTTCTTCTTTTTCCTGGTACTGTTCCCTAGAGGAAGGTCTTTGCGAGTATCGAAGATGTTGTTACATGGCATACATTTTAAGCTTTCGTTTCTTTAAAGTAGTTAGCAGTCATCCTGGGGTCCGATCGCTGCAGTAACTCTGTCTCTAATCTCTTGATTTGTGAAGCGGTCTTTAAATGTGATGCCTAGGATCCTTCTGTAGCATCTCATTTCCATTTTTAGGATCCTCCTCTCTACCTCTGCAGTCAGCGTCCAAGACTCACAAGCACATTTATGTGCTATACAATATAGTTATTCATGGCCGGATTGGCCAAATTAGTATTACCATTTTGTGTAATTATTAAATATTGTATGCTGAGAAGGTGTCATTGCTTTGTACTTGTGTCGTGGTCAAATTGTTCAGTAGACTTAGTAACACTGTGCCATAACAAATATAATAAGGCAAAGCGCAAAGAACATTCTGACTAGGCCAGAAGAGGCCCTAATAACAACACATTATCAAGTCACACCAAGACTTGACACTCCTCTTTCAAACAGTTCTCAGGTATCTCCTCTGTCAAACATTTACATATATCTCCTCTGCCATACAGTTTGAGGGATCTCCTCTTTCATACAGTTCTCAGGTATCTCCTCTGTCAAACATTTACATATATCTCCTCTGCCATGCAGTTTGAGGGATCTCCTCTTTCATACAGTTATCATGTATCTTCTCTACCTTGATATTAGCAGGTATTTTCTCTGCCACTAACTGCAGATATATTCCTTACAACACATTTTAAGGTATCTTCTCTGCCACGCATTTGCATGCATCTCCATTCGAGGCATCATACTTGCAGTTCTTGTCAAAAACATGTGTGTAGTTACCCTTTGGAGTTTTTCAAGTTGATACTGGCTGATAGACATGGGTCTTAAAAATCCAGAGCATCATTTTTAGAAACAAACCCAAAGTTGTCTTGATCAGTCCAGCTGACTGAGGTACGTCTAGCAGTCTTGATTAAGTAACTTAAGTACTTGCTGGTCCTTTAACAACGAGTTTATCTGTCCTTCCAGTGTAATCTTTTACGACCGAGACGTACCTTTTTGTTTCGGTATTTGGTTCTTCATTGTGTCCATTGATTACTAGGTCTCGCTTCTTACTTTGTGTGTTATAGATAGGAGAGATTTTGCAAAAACACAATACGCTCCAGGAGGTTTGACAAGAAAGGAAGATTGGATACCGGTGATGGTTTTTTTAAACACTTAGTGTCGAGATAGGATTTCATTTTTATGTTTAAAGGATAATAGATTAAATCCCTAACAAAATACATAGTGTAAATAAGATTTTTAAAAAGTTGGTCAGTTAAATTTACTTTGTACATGTACACACCATTCTTGAATAATTTTTTTTGTTTTGAAAAAGGGACAAAGGGACGTACAGACAACATAAAACTAATAGCGGCTTTTCTCTTTTCGGCCGCTAAATACAAAACTTACTCCCTGTGTCTCATTTCCTGATAGAAGCAGTCCCGCCACACCGGTCACGTGGTATGAGACCAAGAGAATCAATGTCCACTTCCTGACTGAAATCATGGCCTACTACTATCTAGTAGAACTTCTGTCTTGCCTTGTGCAGTGAGACTTCAACTAGAAGAAACAACGTTTACATGATGCAAGCCAAAATTGAGTGAAAATGCTACTTTGCAAGCATATACTGAGTGCGTCAGAAAAATGGTGACACACTTTGAACTGTCAAAGACAATTTATTTCCCGATCTACAATACTAAATTTCTGAACATGGAAAGCGTGGTCGAGAGGTACGCTTGAACTTGGCTTGGCTTGGCTACCTAGAAAGGGGCTCGAGGTTCGACATCCGACTCGCGCAGAGATGTGTTTACTGAGCTCCTTAAGGCAGCACGGAAAACCAATTCCTAGATACCCCCTTCCCCCCACGGGTCCACGTATGAGATTGGACCAAAGCGCTCTGAGCATGCTATAAGCATGAAAGTAGCGCTATATAAAGGCTATAATAATAAGCTTAATGTCCAATTGGAACAATAAATGTGATTAATGTGAGAAATGTTCAAACTGGTGGCCTTCAGCATCAATACTGATTCCGTACATCGTACCAAAGTGTCCACTGAGATTTCTGCGCACTTCGCCTGAATCTCATTCCTCAGAATGCGTAGCCACTACTAGCACTTACATCACTCTCACGTGCCACCTGCCTTGACGATTTCTGAGTTGAACGCTGAAACAGTTCCAAGACCACAGTTGTGGACTCATCACTTGTAGCTGTTCGAGGTCGTCTGATCGACTTTTATACACATCAAACACTGTTCCATAAATTTCGAATTTGTCTTGTAGACGTGTAATTGTTAACCTTGAAGGTGGTTCTGTATCATACTCCACTCTACTCGAATCGAGGCTACATTCTCAAACTTTCAGTACCACTTAATTATCTGCTTGCTCTCTTCAAAACTCAAACGCAGATCCATCATGTTGCAAATACTGATGCTGAAGACCACCAATTTAAACATTACTGACATCAATCCCATTTTTTCCCCTAATTAAACATTAAGCCCTCCGTGTCCAGATATTTACCATTGTAGAACGGGAAATAAATTGTCTATGACAGTTCAAAGTGTTTATTCATTTTTTGAAGCACCCTGTATAATCAGATCTTAAAAACATAATAACATAATGAAGATCATGTGATGAACCCAAGATTCAAATTTAAGACTTTTTGTTTTTTAAAAACTAAATTTTTTTACCATTTTATCTTTTTCATTAGTAAATATAAGAATATGCTCTAATTTTGGCTAAATTGAACACAACTTTTTCACATGTAGAGATATAAAATCTACAGATTTTAATTTCACGTTTTAGTTTTTCTCGAAACGGAAGAGGCTTTAATTTAAGATATATACAATTTATGAGATAGTAATTAACCTATGTGGCTCCATTTAGTGGACAGAGAGATAGACAGACAGTGAGTAGATATAAAATTTGTAAAAATTCCTATTTATTATTCTACAGCTTTTAAAAGCATTACGTACCACCGAGGAGACTTGAATATGTGCAGGATAGACACAACCTTTTTCTTGAGATTGATTATCCAAACTGAACACAACCCGTTTATTAAAAAAAATAATTACTGACTTTGTTCCTGCACATGTGGGTGTAGGACAATAGATTAGTTATAACAAAGAAATTTCTATATAACACCATTAAATGTACGATACTGTTATCAATGGCGGAACCAATATAGGATTCATTGTAAACCTTATGTAGTAGAAACTAAGCTGATTATGATCTTACTGTTAAAATGACTTTACTGACCCTGTAACAACCGTTAATAATTCTCAATTTATAACATTTTTAGCGACCCCGAAAGGGGAAAAGACCCTATAATTTTATGTAGAATGTCTGTCCGTCCGGACTTCCGTCCTGATTAGATGTCGTAAACTAAAAAAAGATATTGAAAACCCGATATCATGATATTTTAGACTATTCAAAGTTCTAATGCAATGGCTACTTTTTTTTTTCTGAAAGTGAAAAATTTAATTTTTTAAATCAACTATGCAGGCAGTTTTTTCATAAAAACACACCATTTTTCATTAATAATAGTAACAAACACGGGAGGCTATTTAGTAAGGCAGGGAACTATTTACTATATTGTTACTTTAGGGAAAAAAAATTTTCCTTGAGGATTTCTATAAGAGATTGACCATTTACAAAACCATTAGATCAATTAGATATTCATTATATGACATCAGTTAGGCCAGGGTCACTTCTAACTTCACCTTCACTTTCACCTATTCATTGGTCTGCTGGACCGTTGGGGCATCACATAAGATATCTCAACCTTCTTACTCCATTTTTCTCTGTGATTTGCCTTTGATAAAATTTTATTCTAATTTTCTTTCTCAAAAATATTTAAACCTACCTTTTTACCTGCCTGCGAGGACCATTTTAGGGGCCGATTTTGAGTTTGTGTTTCCACACAAACCGACTTTGTAACCTTGTTATACATGTATTTTTGATTTGCAAGAAATTCTTAATAGCTAGCATTCATCTTTAAATGCACATTTTTATTTACAAAGATACCCGTTTTACGGCACGGCTTAGATAGTTGGTCTATGTGTTTATTTTGTTTATCAAACCCAGCTTAAAACGGCTCGCGATGTAACGCTCCCCCCACCCCAAACACAATTTTCTAGCCCTCGAATTCAACGTAAGTTTGCTTACCTCTTTCCATCTACAAACAGACCATTCGCCTGCACCGCGTAAAAACTTCTTAGGCCAATGAATGTGGTCATTGTATAATCTAATGAAACGGCTGTTCTTGAATTCTAAAAGTGCCTAATACCAGTGCTACTATTGAAATACTTGGTCTTTGTGTGATTTCTTTTAAATCCATATACAAAACATTCCTATTCATGTTATGAGTGACCTAAGCCTGACTCGCAATAGTTCGCTATCAATCGTATACAACATGTTTGTAAATCTTGCTGTTGTTGGCATGGTGACATTGTTTGTTTATATTAACTGACTAGCCCCCCCCCCCGCCGGGTTTGTTTTGGTGGATGTACGTATTCATGAATTTCAGAACAACAACTGGTCAATAGACTTTTAATGTAAAGGCTAAGGATCGCTTCTGGTTCTGGCTTCAAGGACCTAATACTGATAGTTCATTGGCCTCCTTCAGTCGTAGAACGACTATGGTTCATCTCGCACACTTCCTCGTGTGGCTGTGGAGCCGTTTTTTTGGGAGAGACACTCCCGTCCACAAGTATCGCAGGTAAAGGTAGTATTCGCTACAGTGGTAGAGGAGCTGGTCATTTTCCGCGTTGTCCGCTTTTCTTCCAGAGCTGAGGCCCATGCTCTTTCGCTGTCCATAGCTTTCTTGGTCACTGTCTCTCTCTATCGGGTGCGGTCTAGAGTTATGTCTTCCCACTGGTCAGTACTGATGTTCACTGATTTGAGGTCACGTTTTATAACATCTATGTAACGGAGGTGGGGGCGACCAGTTTTTCTTGAGCCAGTCAAAAGTTGTCCTTAGAGGATGACTTTCGGTATGCGTTTGTCCTCCATCCGGCGAAAAATTCTAAGCCAGCGTATGCGGCGTTGTCTGAGGGCTGTAAAATGCAGGGAATACCTTTTCGTGCAAGGATCTCTGTATTGCACACTTTTTTGTGATTTTCAAGATCCTACGAAGACATCGCAAATGGAATGAGTTCAGTCTGCGCTCTTGCTTTGCGTAGGTGGTCCATGATTCACTGCCATACAGCAGCGTGCTTATAACGCATGCCTTGTAAAATTCCATTTTGGTCACTGTAGTAAGCTTCTGGTTTCCCAAACTCTTGACCTGGTTCAAGCGAAGGTCGATGCAGCCTTCCCTATACGTTTTTATTCATTCCTATTCATGTTATGAGTGACCTAAGCCTGACTGGCAATAGTTCGCTATCAATCGTATACAACATGTTTGTAAATCTTGCTGTTGTTGGCATGGTGACATTGTTTGTTTACATTAACTGACTAGCCCCCGCTCCCGTCCTGGTTGGGTGGATGTATGTATTTATGAATTTCAGACCAACAACTGGTCATCAGACTTGTAATGTTAAGACTAAGGATCGCTTCTGGTTCTTGCTTCAAAGGCTTAATACTGATAATAGCTGTTCGTCAATAGCAAATAGCGTTGTAGGTAGATATTTATTCTATTAGATTAATTCATTTGCAGTATTATTATTAAAATCGGGAACCTCAATTATACCTAATTATAGCTTTAACAATTGATGATGCCGAAGCATAGATTAAATTATATTCTGGTCTATTATTGAGATCTGTGTTTAAATCTAGAGTTCTATAGATCTAAGAGCATTAGGAAAACCAAATACAAGAAGAAAAATCTCATCCACACCCTCCCTACCCAAATAAATAGACAGTGTGTTCGAAAGCTTTTAATTACCTGGGTCAGATAGACATTGTGGGACAACACATTTGTTTACCTTGTTGCCATGGCGATATTGTTTGTTTCACTAACTGACTAGCCTCCCCCTTTCCCACTGACAGACACTCTTTATTGTTCCGTATAAATTCTACCTTGTTATTTATATAAAGACTTCCATTAGGGCCATGTTTTGTGACACTAAACGTAACTCTTTATGTTCTGACAGTTGCGAACGCCCACGTAGAAATGTTTAAGAACCTAAGGAAATGTCTTTATCAAATGGTTCTCAACCTGCGCAACTCGACGCCTTTAAAACGTCATAAGGAAAATAAATCCATATATACGCCCAAATTTCTTATTAAGTAACATTTATTACTCATATTTCAATATCTAACAAAACAATTAATCACCAACAATTTACTTTTTGGTTATTATTTTTATTGATTACTATCTTGTCAGGTTTAATGAGTAATTAACTTGATTCAAGAATGGGAAATAATAGAAAGAAGCATGTTTAAACTTTTTACCAGATCGGCAGACAAACAGATAGACAGATTTACTATTATAGTTAAAATGTACTTGAGACGCTATTGCATACACTGAACAGCTATCGATACGAGAAAACTAAAAGTAAGTTGTTTTTTATTTATTATTTTTAAAGGCAGCACTATAAGAAGGCGTTCGGTCAAACTTTTATGTCAGAGTCTGATACGCTGGTTGCAACAATAATTCAAACGAATCCAGGGCGCCTTTTAAATATTTTCAAATACTTCCGAAAAGGCGACATTTTCCAAGGCTTTGAATTCATGTCAAAGAGTTCGAGAGGGCTAGCTGCCTGGCCGGTCCTATAGATTGCGGGACCCTAAGCGAAACGGATTGGGGGGGGGGGGGCAGTCTGGGTAGGGCTAAAGATATTAAGTAAAGATTAAGATTTAGTTTTAGAAAATAAATTCTTCTTAACATTTTATTCATACTTTACAAAATCGCGGTCAAATTAACTTGACGAGCCAAGTAGATCGTAGTTTTCCAACAACAAACCGATCAACACCCAGATCTGACTTTTAGATTTACTATCGATTGACATATTTATATATTTGTCAGCGACTTAAGTAAATTAAGTATTTGAAATTCCTGTTTCGGTTAAGATTCGCCTTATTATTACATTTTTATTAAATGAAAGCTGACAAAACCGTTTCTTTTAATCGCGATTAGGATTGGCATTTTCCATATTGAATGACACCCCTAAATGACAATTTTCATAAAAATTTTAAAAATTTCTGATAATTTTGTTTTACTTTAACTTATATTTTGCATTTGCAGCAGATTTCCAGGAGCTACTGGAAAATCAGTAGGCTGCAATGACCATTTAAGAAGTTCAAATGTTTTAGTTTAATAATTTTCCCTTGTAACAAAAATCCCCATTCTTCTGTTAATGAAATTTTGTTGCCCTTTTATGGAATGTGGAATACATTAGAGGCATCATGATCATAAAATCATTGCAAAGTGACAAGAACATTATCATTCTAACATATTTAGAAAAGTCTAAGACAAAGACTAAAAGTGTAAATATTTTGACAATGCTGTGTTAACTTTAGGATAGCTGCCTTTCATGTATGTTATATGCTTGAATGATTCAATTTTAGTCTTTCCTGTGTATATTTCTTGATATTTAGGAAAATATGCATTTGCTCATCAAAATACGCATTTCCAGGTCTGGGAATACGCATTTCCATTTTGGCATGTAGGCATCTCTGCGCTATGAGCATTATCGAGATTATTTCGATTTGTGAATTGAATAGTTGGGATGGCGACACAAATTCATGCCAACCACGGTTTGATATTGCTTATACCGAGTAATTATTTCTTGACCTTTCCCACCCAAGAAAGAATACATTTCTTCCTGTAGTTCTTTCTTTTGTGTTTTTACCGCTTCGTTATTCATGACGATCCAGAATTGGCTTGATCAGCCACTCCAGATTCTGCACTGTCTCAAGACGTAGCCAAAGACAGTGACTCATCTCGGCGCTTCCATTGTCTTCCGAGACAGAAGGAGCCATATATTCATAACAACTTAACCTTGAAATTTCAACAAAATTATCTAGTTTTGAGATGTCAGGTATACTGTCTAAATAATCGAGAAATATTTAGCCTAAAATCATATTATAATAAGTTATTTTTGTATTTATAGGGACATGTACGTAGAAGGTCTAACTCTAGCTTGGTTTGGACACCATGTTCTCAAGGAAGTAGATTGTACTTAGTAGTCTCTTTGTAGTAGAAATGAATTAGATTTCTTGTTCTTTGCGATACTTTTTGAACTTGTTCGCTCTGCCAATCTAGTGCCAGATTCAGATTTGAAAGAAAAGGAATGATATCCAAGATTCTTTTCAGACAGTATTTTTTTTTTATTATTACCTTTTTGGGCCCTTCGATCTCTACGTACCAACGTATACGTACCAAACATTTTTACCCGAGACGACACCCACATTTTTCAGAATTGTAGCTATGCCTATGATATTGTTTACATGACAGTATTACCATTAACTAATTAGTAAGGAAGACCATTTGAGTAACAAATATTTATATTTTTGTCATTGCAAATTAAGGTAATTAAATTTTACAAAAAAGCTGTGAATTCTCTTCAAAATGCCCTTTTATTCCATCAGGCCCACCAGTTTTCATTGGGTTGACGTCAGTGGCGTAGCTAGAGTATATGGTGCCTGGTGCGGTACCTCATCTTGATGCCCCCACCCAAAAAAAAAACACTAAATAATAACATTAAAAAAACCTTACTTTTTTGTTCAAAATAATATGTATTCATTAATCAAATATTGTTAATTCAAAAAAATCACTGTTACATAAACATATTTCAAGGTAATTTTACGTAAATTTGTCATATTTGATCGCAAGTAATTCTTGATCAGTTTAAGTTTGGAAAAACTTGCATGTAGCTTACCGCAATAGTAAAAAATATGCGAATCATGATGACGATATTCAGGATTGAATCAACTAGCTGATATTTTTTTATAAAATTCAAGAGCTTGTTTTGGAAGTTCAGAGGCTTCTGATGAAACTGTGACAGCCCGTTGAAGCCTCTTTCTCTCCAGCAGAAATTCGTTTTTATCAATGTCGCTAGGAGTACTAGCGAGATTGATTTCGACCTGAGGATATAATAGCTGGGAAGGCGACAAAAATCCATCATATCTATCTGCTACATCATGAAGTTACTCGAATCGGGTAATTATTTCTTGAACAATCCTTTCTAAGCTAGAATAAATTTCCCTTCGTAGCTCTTCTTTGTGTGTAAGTAGAGAGTCGTCACTTTTCTCACCAGACATCGTTTTCTAATAGCCAATACGTTTTTGAGTTTCTGTACTGATTCTCAGATCAGAGCACACGCTTTCGGCAGAGGTAATGCTGGCTTCAGCGATGTCCTCTCGATTACTACTTAAAATATGTCTCTTTTTTATAGTTTGAGTGAGCAGTCTCGAATAGACAATCCTTGTTTTTGAAGGTAGACTTGCGCATCATTAATTTCGGTTAATACAGGAGACCAAAATCCAAGTTAGGTGAGAAAATTAAAAGATTGAATAGCAACTAATAATCCACATCCTTCAGATCTAGTCCAGTTAATGTCTCCAGTTTCTATAATTTTAGAAAATGTATCCCTAACCATCTTGACGGCTTTTCCTCTGGCGCTCAAGCGGGTCTCAACTAAAAGTTTAAGGCTAGTTCCGGTTATTTTGATGAAGATATCCCAGCAATTTGTTGAAGTTGAGAAAAAGGCGTGTAAACGGTCCAGTGCACAAAAAAAAAATATTACCGAATTGACTTCAGCTTCTGCAGCTCGAATTCCTGCTAAGTTAAGAGAATGTTTTTAGCAGGCAATGAATAGTGCTTCGGGATTGACTTTTAGAATATGTTTTTGGAAACCGTAGTTTTGACCTTTCATGACCGCAGCATTATCATAGCCTTGACCCCTGCAGTCAATTATGCCTAAGCCATCCGAACGCAGTTTCTCTAGAATTATCTCAGCGATTCCAGCAGCATGCTTGTCCTTTGTGTCGAAGAAGTCAATAAAAGACTCAGAAACCTACACCCTGTCATTATCTATGACAACGTACGTAAAATTTGGGAAGTTTGATCCAGCTTTGAGATGTCAGGTGTACTTTCAAAAATAATAGAGACATTTTTGGCTTGTTTTATTGCTGTATGATTTGTTGTTTTTTTTTTTTAACGTGATACCCCAATATTGTAATAAATTCCTTTTTTATTTGTGGAGACATGTATGTATTCGGTCTGGAACAAAGCTTGGTTCAAAGTACATGCTCCCTCAAGAGTGGATCGTACTTTGATAGTAATTTTACTAACTCCAAGAAATTGCCTTGATTTGCCCTTCCAACACTTCTGCATCGCTTGCGATACCCACAAAGTGCCAGATTTTGCTTTGAGAAAAAACGAATGATGAACAAGATGCTCTTCAGGTGGTCTCTCCAGGTTTTCGTCTCTTGTATAATCAAATCTTTGGCCTTGTTGTCAATACTGTTCCCTACTCTCAGGCGATCCAAGCAAGCGATGACTGAATGTGAGCTCTGCTGGTCTCATGTTTTTCTTTTTTCGGGGATAACCTCCACCACTCATTGAATCCATCTTTGGAATGAAATGAAGATTTGGTACTTGGTCGTGTTGAGAAGAGTATGTAGGGGAAGCAAAATAAGGATTCTTTTTTGGGTAATAACACGTCCACTTTTTAAGAACTTTCTCGCCGTTTGACATTTGCCGGAAAAAAACAAACCTTTGAAAAAGCTTTCTAGCCTTTCCTTTTGCCGATTCTTTATGTCTATACACCTCTCTGAATTGACTGTTCATACGCTGAACTGTTTCAGATCCTTGAGTGACAAGGTGTATGCGACTTTTATCTGTGATGACATCAGAATAATCTCCAATGTCGTTCAGTCTAGAGTTATTATCCTGCTTTCTGTATTGTTTACACTGTCTGATGGTTCAGCTTCTTCAGTTTGAATTTTTGAGGAGTGTCCTTTAGCCTCTAAAACCTGCGGTATTGAAGTCTTTTCTTCTTTTTCATCATCCAAGATGTCGGCCTCGTCATTTTTTCTGGATTCAATGATAACCGTCAAGGAGATGAACAAAATAGTAACATGACTAGTTTATTAATCGTTAGTTCATGTTTGAAATACAGTAATGTATGTTGTTCATGTCCATACCCTTAGTTGTTTTTACTAAAAAGCTCAGGGAAATAGGAACTTAGTACACACTGGGGGGATTTTGGGGCCCCTCTCCACTTGGTGCCCTGTGCGGCCCGCACCTCCCGCACATTGGTAGCTACGCCACTGGTTGACGTTTCTAAACATGTTGATCGCTAACTCTAAACAATTGTTTACTTTGACATCCTCAAGGGATTTTAGCCTTAGACAGGGGCGGACTGGGAATCAAAATCGGCCCGGGCATTACCGTATTAACCGGCCCACAAATACCATGTCATATGTTGTATCAGTGCTAAGCTCATGAAATGTGTGACTAGTTTTCTTATTTTTTAATTTTTTTTTTTGGTTTATTGAAAGGGGATTTTAAGGCCAGCCTCTTCTCTTTGGCTTCACTGTGGCAGAAACTTAAGTTTCCGTTTCAGACAATGAGGTCTGAGGCAGCTGATGGTTTGAACCCCCCTCCTGCTACGCCCTTGTGTCCAGTGGCGTAGCATCCATGGCGCGAAGGGGTTCAATGAACCCGGGCCCACGACCATTTAGGGGCCCACACCTAATGGTGAAACAACCATGGAGCCAAGGCCCCTCTCCAGCATATCCATTAGCTTAGAGCCTCTATGAAGTATTTAGAAGTGACATATAATATCTAGACTTATAATACTTATATGGGGCCCATATCTCTAATAGCTTAATGGCTTTTCAACTCCAAATATGACCCTGCATAGCGCGTAGGGGTTTCATATCGCTTAGTCCCATGACTAATTTGTGGCCTGCCCTTAGCAGCTATTGTGTAAAAAAAAAAAAAAAGGTTCCTTAAATTATCCCGCACGTCATATCAAACTTTATATTAACTTCCAAACATTAAACAGTGATTTCACCAAGTCATTGTAAGGGACTGCTTTCATCAGTTTTATTGTAATCTGGTGAGGGTGCCTTGGTGATAACGTTTGGATCCCATACTTTCTTCTTTCTTTTGCTTTTTTCCCATTTATGTTAATTAAACCGTAGATAGCATTACCCTTTTCGGCTTTTTTTTTGTAAATAAGATTTTTTTTTTCCATTACCAGAAATCTAGATTTAGACTTAAAATAGGTCTTTAACACACAAAACACACACACAGACACATCATATTCTGTTTGTTACTTAGGGAAATATTAAAGATTTTGACTTTTTAGCTACTTATTGTGACTGAATTGGGGAAGAGGTTTATATGCCTAATACATTTTTGAGGTATAGCAATAATTGATAGCTCCTCTTTCGTAGTCGAAGATGAGCACATTTCTCATTTCCTATGGACTTGAAGATGACCGTAAAGTCCAATCCTTGCTTTAAAAAGCCGCATTCGTGGAATGAGTGGGTTAGGTCAGTTGCAGATAGCCCTGCTTTTTCTCACAGTTTTTGTTGGTTCGGCGCTCTTTCGCCCTGGTCACTCTTCTTGCTTCTTATCTTGAGACTCCGAGACTCACAGCTTCACGGCATCGAGAGCTAGTGCTTCCCATCCGTGAATATCAATATCGTATTCCTTGTAGGAGCTCTTGAGAGTGTCTTTGTAGTGGTTGTATGGCCTCCCTGGGAGCGCTTTCCTGCACACAACTCACCGTACATAGGTCGTTTGGGAAGGCGTTTCTATGGCATGTGGACTACATGTCCCACCCATCGAAGTTGGGACCTTTTTACTGTCGCATTGATAATGTACATGTTGGACAGCTTTAAATTTTCTGTGTCTGCTTTGTGGTAGGACCAACGCACCTTATGGATACTCCTTAGACAGAATGTCTGCTTTGTCAACTGGTATGTGCACTGGAAAGTCGTTCGGATGGTCTCGATGGTCTTGGGTTTATACCTGAGATAACATCAATGTTGTTTGTTTACCAACCGTATCGTCAAAAAAAGGCCTACTAAAGTACTATATATAATTACTTTGCTCTACTAACATGCTTGATAAACATACAGATATCATGAACGACTAATGTATGTGAATGATGTAAACAAGGAGCACATTGAAGAAGTTGACAATTACTGACGAAAGTAATTCATCGAATAGTGAATGCTAGTTTTAACTTAAGCATGCAACAACCTTTCATTTAGTGGTCATCGCGAAGATAATCGTTGAACAACAACAATTAAATCAGTTCATAAATTCTTAAGAAAACAAAAACACAGCCCTTTAACCCTTTACTTCCGACCAACAGTTTCAAAACGAAATAATAGACCTGTTGGACACCTAAAGGTGACCCAATCTGTGTCATTATTCTCTATCACTGTTGACAGCACTCAAAAAGAATTAAAAGTTTATAAAACAAGCATCATTTTTTTTGAAAATGTTTTGTCAACTCCGATGACGAACTATCCAAAGAATTGCATTCAGATAGTTATTTGTAGGTTTTCATATTTTTGAGAACCAGAAGTATGCATGGTTACTGAACAAATACTTTAAGGTTATAAAATATCACCATCTTTCTTTAAATTACATACGATGCTAAGGCAATGATGTTTTTTTTAATATGAGCGAACAATACAATAGCCTCAGTAGCGTAGCTAGGGATTTTGGGAGCACGTCAGGCCTCTTTTGGGTCCCCAACATTCGAAATCATGACATTAGATAAAGGCGTAATATTTAATATATAATGTCAACAAATTTCGGACACTCATTTGGGAGACTCCTCAAGTGGGTGCCCGGGGGTATTTTCAAATTTGGACCCCCCCCCCCACTCTACCTACGCCACTGAATAGCCTTCATGTATTGTCTTAACAAAAGCAGACACTTATTGCGCACTTAGCTAAATAGTACTTAAACAAGGTCTTTAATGTCAGCTGTGCTCATGAACGTGCATTGGAGTACCTTTCAGTATATGTCCTGATACATACAAACTACTGGATTTATTTGTCACACAAAATATGTGTCATATTGGGAGGGGAGGGGGCCCATTAACATATTCTTGAACCCGGGCCCACGGGTACCTTGCTACGCCACTGCTTGTGTCATATTATATTTGTAAGCCTAATTCTCATCAAAACATATAACGTTTAATAAAATATCGAAAACTGAAAGTACGCTCTCATAGGATTACGTATTATATTTAATTTATACCTGCATGTGATCTGAAAACTATAAAAAAAAATACAATAGCAGCATCAATGAGTTTGAAATGAATGACTTATTAAATGTTTTAAAGACTTTTGGTATTTTTTATAGATTACAGACGTTACTTTAAAAACAAATTTAGACATGCATGTTGTTCTTTGACTTAAGTCGTGGGTATTCTCGTCTGACACATTCCATTAAAAGATTAGAGAATGCAGAACGGTTAGAGAGACACTTACTGTGAAAAGCTCTACATCCTTCTACATTCTCAAAAAAACGAGAATTGTATATAAATATGACCAATAAAAATATAAATCTTCTATCATTAAATGTCAGATGTGACAGCGCTTTATAAAACCAGAGAATTAGTATACGAATTTCCGTCATTGACTTCATTCTAAGCATAAAAAAGATCCCATTTCAGAGTATTTCAGACTGTCACCACGGGTTTTATATGTGTTTGAAATGTTACTGTAGCACTGC
>JADKLZ010069161.1:0-15177 GCA_021533235.1 Biomphalaria straminea | reverse complement strand
TATATATATAGAATAGATACTATTCGGTAATATAGTACATGAAAAAAATATTTTAAAAAGCGCAATACTTAAACATGTTCCGAAGAGAGTTGGTTTACTAACATAAATGTAAATCTGACGGGAGCCGATCTTTCTACATTCATATATTGTCCATTGTTAGGTGAGAAAAAATATATAAAACATACTGATTAAGTACACTTACTTTGTTTCTCCGACTAAAAACGCAAAATATCATATATGAAACTCCATTTGTTAATGAAGTAAACTAATTAAAATACATAGAGTCACAAAATCCTTTTCCATATTCCAGCACCAGTTCGTTAAACAAACCCCTTATTTGCTAGTACCATTATATGAAAAAACGAGTACCTTGAATCTGCCGTGAAAGCCAAAGTCATGTGGACATTGAACACATAGACACAAGTAGGACCTAGACATATAACATCCCTTTGTACAAGAAAGTCAATGTATTTATTATAAGATAAGATATTTGATGTTTGAAAGTGTTTATTTTACTGAGTGTTGATGAAATGTGCCGAATATCATTACAGAGTAAGCACATTTTTAACGGCCCCCGTAAGGGGAAAAAGCCGCTATTAGGTTTGTGCAAAATGTCTGTCTGTCCGTCTGTCAGACTCAGAGCGCCAAAACTAGAAGAGATACGAAAAATATTATTTCACCATTAGATGCGGCTTGAAAAATTTAGGTGCAACGGCTACTTTTAGTTTTCTAAAAGCAAACCGTTTAATTTATAAAATTAATTATGCAAGCGATTTTTTAATAATAAAACACCAATTGTGAAGCAATTAGGTAAATGTAAGGGAGGAAATGTTACTATAAGAAATGCTTCTGATATGTAGATATCATGCACATTTTTTTAAATGAACTTTTGGCAACGGCTTTCGTGTACTAGCGTAAAGCCCGGAAATGACATGATTCTAAACTAATTTCTTAAATTTTTTAAAAAAATTAGATTTAAAAAAAAAAATTGTTTAGTGCCCCCATTAGAATGAAACAAGCATATTTTTGTGCGTTTTGTCTTTTTCTTGGTCTGTCCGTCACGGTTAGAAAAAAACACTAAAGGCTTTTGAAAATATTATTTAACCTTTACTGTTCTTTCAGAAATATTGCGATAGTTTAAGGATGGGAGCATACAGGAATTGAGCCATGGACTTAGAAGGAACATCCGAAACATCTTGCGAATAGGCAGATCTGACAGGGATCCGACTCCGACGGGGGCCGCCTCTGAGTTTGTGTATCACACAAACTCTCTTTGTAATCTTGTTAACTAAATGTTAATGTCGCAAAAGAAATAAAATGTCCTCTTCCTACCTGCCCAGAACAGAAAGCAAAGTCCATAAAGTTGTGTAGTCATTGTAAACATGACATTCGAGAAAAGGTTTGGCTCCTGCTGCAGTAGAAATTTAGATAAGACGTTAGAAATTCAGTAGAGTTCTATACACTTATTCATATTGACGTAATTCATTTACTGATAATAGCTTAATTCATGACTCGAGATATTAGTAAAAGTAAAGTAAGTAAAGTTCCCCTTTCAGACCTTGTGGTCTATGGGGCAGATGATGTAAAGATTATCCGATTCTGTGGCCTACGGTTTATGAGGGTGTCATGTGGCCAGCACAACGACCAACCGCTTTTACTTTTCCCCAACTAATGTTAGATACCCAATATATCTGGGTGGACTCAGAGGCGCCCAAAGTTCCTGAAATTGAAAACCCAAGTCTTCACCAGGATTAGAACCCCGGACTCCAGCTCGGTAGCCAAGCGCTTTAACGCTCCGCCACCGCACCTTTTTACTTTTACGAGATATTAACACTAATATCATGACTTTATATCTGGCTGGTCGTGTGTTGTACGTTGCGGGCAGTCGACTCGATAGTCCCGAGCTCCAGTCCTTGACGCCACTAACTCCTATCCTTCTGTTGAAGATTTGGCTAGGATATAATCTAATCTAAACCTATTTCCGAAAAAAAAATCGAAAACAACATTGCAAATACAAAGAAATAATAAAAAAAAAAACATATTTTAGATTTATAAAATCGTTCAGGTATTTTTTTTTGTTGGTTTAAACAGTGGTTATTGAGGATTTTTTTTTTGTAAAACTTAATCACTGAATTATTTTTGTTTACATGATTATATATTAACAACACTATTTTATTTATCAGTGTTTCCATATTCTATACATCGAATGTACAGACACTCTAATAGTTGTATTTGATTTTTGTGCAGTATACCTCAAACATGTGTTGTAGATCTACGTAACAAATAGCACTTGAAGTAACTTTTAAATTACTTTAAAAATATTTAAAATCATTGTGCTATATAATGTTATTTTCATGAGAGCATTTGAAGAAATCAAACGCAAGAAAGAAATGAGATATCAATGGCAACACTTAATTGAATATAACAACATTAGAAATGAATTGAACTTCGAAGAAATGCAAAGGATATACCAATTAATTACCTATGATCAGGTGTCCCTTTGCTTTTCACTTAAGTATAGTCTAATTGTATAAACCTGGTCAGACACTGTTTATATAGACGTGAGACTTTGTGATCAGTTACTATGGAAACGAACGGAAGCTCTCAAAAAAAAATACCTTAACGAAATTCACCTCCTGTTTTTTAAATTTTACTTAATTTGTAGGAATTCTTTATGAACAATGCCTAAGTTGTAACTCCTAGACTTAGCTTGTTCTGTCTATAGTCACATCCTAGAAGAATTTCAGACTTTCTAAGTGAGCACTTTGTAGACACATATTGTCATCTTCTTGTACTTTTAAAGTAGGCAGGACTTCATTGGTTGATGCTTAGATCAATAATTCATTAAACGACCTGGTGTAGAGTATATACTTTTTCTTTCCTTAGTCCTTTTGTGTGACGTCCGAATGGATGTGTTCTCTCTATTTGTTATAGCGTCATGTTATCGAGTGTTATTAATTACAATTGGTGAAATAAACTCATCAATGAATGCAATGAGCGGAAAAAATTGTTTTTCTATGTACATAACTAAAGCGTTTATTTCTTCACACACTATTATCTCGATGAAATCTTTCCCAGCATTATTTAACAATACTTACCTAATTGTAAATGTTTCTTTTTTTTCATTACTTGTATTTGTTTGGACGTGGAAATTGCAAGACCTGTATAATTACTATACGAAGGGAAGTAACAATGACAATTCCATGCCTTAACGTCGACTATTACCCTTATTGTTTGAACAGTGTGTCGCTATGCTAAATGCTCAGTCAGCCCCTGGTCAATAGGGAAGTGTTTCTTGAAGCGAAATAGGACTTCACATTTACCTGAGCAGCAAACACGAGTGTTGTCTGGAATTTAGGATTTCTTCTTTCCACTGCAGTTTGAACCAGTGGCGTCACTTGGGTTAGTGTCACCCGGTGCGATAAGCTCGGGTGTCACCCCCCCTCCCAGGAAAAAATAATCTTCCCCTAAAAAACAAACAACTTCCTTTATTTTAAACAATAAAACTGTAAGTTAATTAATAAATTCATTATACTCGAAAAATGGTTTTCGATTCTATTTTAAAATTTTGTTTTTCACACTTTATCATGTAAAAAATGTACTATCAAAGAATTGAGAAACCTTGAGTTAGACATATTTTTACTAGTGTTTCTCAGCTGATTCCAAAAAGACAAATCAAGCACTGAACAGGTCTACGTCCTGCTAGACCGCTTAAAAAAAAAAAAAAGCCTACAATACCAACAAAGGACAAAAAATTCTGTTTTGTAGATTTTAAAAAATAAGTCTGATAGCGTTCATCGAAACCACTCTGGAAAATAGCATGAGAGTAAGGGCATCTTACAACAATCTGTCCAGATTCAGCGACATGTCTAAAGCAAATCAAGCTGTTGTCTGACAACAGACGATAGAATTCTTCAACATCGATACGGATATGAGATTATTCTGTATCTTATCCCCTATTCTAGACGATTTCATTAAACAGGCTGCATTCGGATTCCCATGGCGTAAATCAAGCCGAATTGGATTTTGCAGGCGACATAGCATTACCTTGAAATACAATTAAATGTATACACGAGATGACCGATAAAGACGCACTCAAAGCTATACATGTAGGGTGTAGGTTATCCAGTTCCCAATCAACATTGGTCATACCGATCTTGAACAAATAGTAAAGTTAACCTATTTAGGCAGTGTTATCTCAAGTGAACGAGATGCATATCATGGTGTTGCATGTCGGATTGGAAACTAGCCGTCTTTCAATAAGTCTAAACAAAAAAATCAATTATCAAGGAGATTAAAATCCACCTACTCAATACAATTATTGTTCCAACGACCAACTACGTTTCGAGGCGTGGAAGGTTAAAAAAAGAGGCTGAGGTAGTGGCTAAGAAGGATCCTTCAAATACTCTCAAGATAATTTTACCAATAGAGAAATCTTTTTGCACACAGGCATTTGCCATCTAAGGGCATTGTCGACTGAACATCAATCGACATTTGTGAGACATATCATTAGAAAAGAGAAACACGATTACAAAAGCCAGCGTTAACATGAAAGCTGAAAAGAGGAAACAAAAAACAAAGCCGTCCACGTCTAACCTGGCGTCACACCATTTTAGAAGTCCTGAATTTCGTGGGCACCTGCTGAGAAGGGGCTGTGAAAGTCGCCTTAGACTGATTTCTGTGGAGAAAGCTTGCAGCCTTATGCTCAAGTGGAGTGCGAGAGGCTTACTTTTTTTGTGCTTTTCAACACATTGCAACAATGATCCTTACGTTCACCATGCAACTGTTCATATAAGATGTTTAGGGGAGTGCCTTAAAGTCAAAGAGAATTAAATTAAGAAAGGTTGAGACATGTTGATACTAAATTGTGAGAGAAATTCGATTCAGTCAACTTTTTTTTTTTTAAAGTTGCATTTTTCTACTTGGGTGTCATCCCCTTTTGGTTGTCACCCGGTGCGGACCGCAGCCCCCGCACCTACCTAGTGACGCCACTGGTTTGAACTATTTATTTAAAAGTTAAAACAAGCCTAATGAAAAAAATATTTGATGTCTGCTCTACTGAATGCGATAGTTATTATACTAAACACACTAAAACAACAGGTGTCACAATGAACAGATAGTTTTTTTTAGTCTACTAATTGTCTCCTTGACTCCAGCATCTTGTTATGAATCTGACAGTCCTGACTTACACACATTCTATGCTGTTCAGTCAACCATGTACACTGAAGGTCAACTGGTCACTTCATACACAGGCACACACACACACTGTACTACTAGACACTTAAAACACATACACTTACTATCACAGTTACATTGAATATACTTCTTTCTTTTCCCACTTTTACTCTTTTCTCTCTCTCTCTCAGTCTCTCCCCCTTTCTCTATCACTCTCCCTCTCTCTCTTCATCTTATTGTAATAAATAAACAGCATGCTTACAAAAGAGTTACTTCAAAGTATTTAGGATTACTTTGCCTTAACATGGCGCCCGCGTGGAAACGGCCGCCAGACGAAGTGGCTAGGCTAAAAAGTAACAAACATGACTCCCGTGGGGGTGCCCACGGGTGGACGAGAGTCTACCCCTTGCACGGTTAGTGCGGTTGAAAGAAAGCTCCTACGACCCTGTCACGCCGTTCCTCAAAGGAGCGTTTCAATAATGGCGTATCCTGCACGGTTAGCGTGGTATAACGAAGGCAAATGGCCATGATTTCTAGTCCGTTCGTCCAGAGTGCTAGTGATATTGGAAACAGCAATGTCCTATAGGCATTGACTTAGGTCACTTCCAGAGAGACCTGTGGTCAGACAGTTTTTTTTTTACTGTTTGATATTTGTTCGTTCGGATGGATTCAGACATGTTCTTTTTTATAATTGGAGCTCGAAGAGCCTTCGGCTCAGCGCTTAGACAATCCAGAGGATTATAACAAGAGAAAAGATTTGATGACGTGCTCACGACAGCTGACACATTTTTCTTCTATTCTCAGGAGCCGTATAGCACTATCGTGTACGTCCATTAGTATGGTCAGTATATCGTGCATGTTTATTAGTAGTGTCAGTATATTTCCATTTTCTTGTCTTTTTCGTTCGTTGATCTTTTTGTTTGATAACTTTGGATCTTGGAAGATTGTTGCATCATAAGTCTTTTCCAATACCATAAATATTTCTTTATTTATCTCTTATTTGTGACGCTAAAATAAATATAGTTCATGATATCTTCTCGTTAGCGACTAAAAGGTGCTGATGAGTTTTAAAAAGTATTTTAATGAAGTAGTTTGGCGTTTTATGTGTTTCAAAATATATGCATCGACCAGGAACAAAATCATCGAATCTCAACAACAATTATCACTGAATATTCAGCCTGTCTGTATGTGATCCTCTTGCTAAGAGCATGCGCCCTAATAAACTTATAAGATCCGACAGTAAAACAGATCCAAATACAAATGTAAGAATAAGAATCCCGATATAGCCAATAACACTGCTTGCAGGTCTGTCGTCCGGTTGGCATGTAAAAAGCAACTTTGTAGAGAGTAGATTGGCCTCCTGGACTTGAATTTCTTTGCTTAATGTTTCAATTTGCATTTTAAGTTGTTGTGACGTCACATTTGTTATTTCTTTACGACCAAAACAACGGCAAGGACATTGAGAGTACGCTCCCTTTTCACAGGAGTGTTTATTTTTCGAAAGGTGGTAACCCTGAGGACATGAGCAGAAGTAAGAGCCTGGGGTGTTGATGCAGAAGACGTCACACAGGCTGGAGTTGAGACTACATTCGTCAATGTCGTAGCATGTTGTATTGTCAGTAGAGTTAAGTTGGTATCCGATTTGACAAGTACACAAATACGAGCCGTTGGTATTTAGACAAAAGTGATCGCACAGCTTGCAGTCTGGTACATTTTCTTGGCAGGTTGAATCTATGGCAATATCGCAAGTTTGGTTGCAGCTCTGGGATGCTTCTAGGCATTCATCAACGTCATTGCACGAAGATATATCCGAACTGTCAAGGATATAGCCTTCGTCACACTGGCAGACATAAGAGCCAATCGTATTGACGCACCTATGTCCACATGTTATATTCTGACATTCATCGACGTCATGGCAGGTTATATTATCAGTGCTAGGGATATAACCTGGACCACAGGCACACCTGTAGCTACCTATTGTGTTGATGCATATATCAGAGCATCGGTAGGTGTACTCTTCACATTCATCGATGTCCATGCATGTAGTCAGGTTCTCTGATAACCGATAACCATCATCACACCAACAGGTATAGCTGCCTTCTGTGTTATTGCAACGATGTGAGCAATTGTTCATTGAGGTGTTCTCACACTCGTCAATGTCGGAGCAGTTTTGGCTTACAGCGTGGAACCCGTCAAGGCATCCACAGAGGTAACCGCCGGGAGTGTTCCTGCAAATGTCACTGCATAGGGATCCATTGTTTGAACACTCATCGATGTCTGAGCAAGAAGAATTATCCGGCTTCAAATTGTATCCATACTGGCATGAACATATGTAAGACCCGTGTGTATTGGTACAGTTGTGTTCACATACGCTGCTTTGACACTCATCAATGTCTGTGCAGTTTATTCCGTTGCTATGCAATGTGTACCCTGGATAACATCTACACACAAAGCTCGTGTTTGTATGTACACATTCTTGCTGGCAAGGAGATGAGAAACACTCATCATTCGAGGTGCAGTTGCGTCTATTTAAAGACAAAGTCCATCCAGCTTCGCAGCTACATAAAAACGATCCATTCGTATTAGTACAGTTTTGTTGGCACGGATTGGCACCAATGTTACATTCATTAATATCAAGGCATAGTCCGTCGGTCGATGCCTGGTAGCCAACACTACAGTTGCAATGATATGAGCCTATGATATTTACACAGGCTTGTTGACACGTATGATTGCCCAGACTACATTCATCAATGTCAACACACTGGTAGTTTCCACTCAGTTGGTAGCCTGTGTTACACTTGCAGCGGTAAGAGCCAACTGTATTCTGACACGTTCCTTCACATAAAGATGTATTAAGTTTACATTCATTCACATCTACGCACGATGTGTTCGCTGCGTAAAATTGAAAACCGGGTAAACAAGTTAGGTTTAATACCGTCTCTCCGCAACCTGAATAGCAGTCTAGCGCATGCGCAGGGCATATAGGTATCGCTTTACAAAGATAAGCATACTTATTTGAACAGTAGTTATCTGCTAAACCTCTTGTCTGTTGCAGCCTCATCCGTGCGCAGCATCTAGTTCTAGTACTAGTACACTGATCATTGGGTTCACCTCTCGCCCAAACAGAGTCGTTAAATTTTTGCTTTTTCCAATAAAATACATATTTGAAGTTGACAACAGTTGCGTTGAACGTAATCCAGGTCTGTTTCTCTTGGCTGGCGTTGACAATTATTTTCTGAAAGGCTGTCAGGTATTCGGCGTTGTCGTCAAAAAAGGCAAGAGCGGCTCCAATTTTAAGGCAATTGTTTACAGCGTCGTCAAAGGTGAAAGAAGTTTGCAAAGAATGACAGTAAATCCTGCCGCTAATGTTGAACTTGTTATAGTCTGCTGAGGACACATAGTAGTTGGTGTTTAACCATGAACCTATTGATTGGGAAAAAAAAAACAACAGACAATTTATTTAAAATGTTATATACGCATGTCAGGATTGTGTGAGAAGTTACAGTAGATGTTATAGGTTCTATCGGAGATATCCGTACATGGAGACTAACCTATAAATAGCAAGTTTTATAGTGCATACGGGGCTTAGAATAAAGGATGTGTTTATAAGTTTCTACATTTCTTTTTAACGTTCCATTAAAATGTGTGTCTTCTAGAACCGTTCTTTCATAGTTTATAAGCACATCTTTTTGTAGCTTTAATTTGTATTACAAGCTCAAATTTCAAGATTACAGTCCTTGACATTTGTTATGAAAATTTCCAATAACGTATTGCCTCCAGATCGAAGTCAGTAAATGATTTAATGTTCGTATTCCTAATTCTAAGAATGTTATGTATCTCCCTAACGGTTGGCTTACGAAGCAAGGAGTACTGTCTTTATGTTCCCAATCATGTTCTATTTTAAATTTGAAAAGCCCAGCTCTGTGTTGTTCAGAACTTTTCCCAAATAACAAAATCACTTCCTTATGGAAATAAAAGGACAACTTTCCTTCACCCAACTATAATTTTAACTTTCACTTGACATGGTGGGCATTCTTATTCAGAGCTATGTACTTCAGATCATTGCGATAGACACATATTGAACACTGACTAGGACTAGCTACCACACTTTATGCTTTTGGTCTTGAAGTAGATATAAAGTGTAATTGCCAAAAATATCCGTATTTATACTCGAAATGGCATATATCTTTTTTTTTCTGCTCTTGCTTTTTTATCTTAGCCAAAAAAAAAAACAATAAGTATGTCCACGTATTTATGTATTATCAAACAAAGAGAAAACTACTTTCCTTTAACCTTGTCATATATATATATATATATATATATCTTATATATAAAAGGAAAAGTAAGGCGTATGTATGTATGTATGTATGTATGTATGAGCCGAATGGAAATCAAAACCGCTTGACCAATGTTGATAAAACTTGGCAGAAATGTTCCTTGGGTACTAACGTAGGCCGTAGTGTATGTATTGTAGCCCTAAAACAAACGTAAGACCCTTAAAAAAAATAAAGTTGACCAAGTCTATTACAACTATACTATTTTATGGATCTAGGCTTTGTTTAAAATGTTGACATGAGAAAAAGATCGAAAGGATTTAGATCTAGATCTAATTTTAAGAAATACACTTTGCACTTATAGGTTTTTACTTTGACGCATGAAAATACAAAATATAGTCTAATGATTTTATTATTTAACAAAATTAAGCTTCAAATTTGTGTTTCAAAAGGCTTTTTACATAAGTTCGTTCTTTATATCAGCAAGCGTAGATATCCTTACGCACATTCGTTCATTAGACATTCACGAAATGTTACACATCGCTCTATTCAGCGAACAGCGAACGTGAAATGAGGTCACGTCCCTAGGTCTAAAATTGTAAGATGATAGAACTTCTCTTCGCAACGATAGTTTTATACTTTATCACATGAACACACTTATTATAGTCCATTCATTTCATATTTTAATCAAATTAACATTGAAATTTGTTTTTCGAAAGCATTTTTCATGCGTTCGTTCGCGAAGCCGTGTTTAGATATATTCTAATAGTTTCATTCATAGCGTCTAATTAAAAAGGTCACGCAATGAACACATCGTGAAATGAGGTCACGTCCCTAGGTCTAAAACATTTTTTTTTTACTTTCACACATGAACATACATATTAGTGTCTATTCATTTCATTAGTTAATAAAAATTAACCTTCAAATTTAAGTTTACAAAACTTTTTTTATGTAAAATCGTTCGCTCTAAATGTAGATCTAAATGGCTTTGAGCGCCTTGACATACTTTTCCGTAACTGCGGCACTATTAGGCCTACATGTGTGGCGCGCAGTGGTACAAATGAAATGAACGTCAAAGGTCATAATTATAATATCGCGCATTATAAAAGCATATTATTAAAGTAATAAACTACTTACATAATACAATTTACTTTTCATTGTATTTTTCAAAGCATTTAAGCCTATAACTACTGATTCGGTTTACTTTTAAGTCTTTATTTTCAATTTACTTTTTTATTTTCAGATTTACTTATGCGCATTTAGACCTGATAACGTATGAAATACGGCTAATGTGTCTACATCAAATGATGCTTATTTATCTAGGTCGAGTTCACAGTGTTAATAGTCTTTTATTATAATAGGCTCAAAGTTTTAATTTATTGACTAGATTGCTGTGGCATTCAAATTGTTTAGATTCTAGAGCTATACCAAATTAAACTAACAATGTTACATAAACAATTACATTCACGCGTTGGATTTGCTTTTAAAATATAGATCTATTGTATTGTTTTTTTTTTGTCGCCTACACGGCTAACACGCCCACAGTATTCACCAAGGCAACGCGTATTGAGGTCACGACCTTTCGCCTCTAAATAAAATAAAAACATTGTTGGCTTTTGACTAATAAATGCGTTATTTTTGGATTTAACTCATTGAGAGTTCAATATTTTACTCTCTTAAATATACGATTAAATATACTTTTACTGAAGAAAGTCTAGATCTACTTATTAACTTGCATATTATACATAATAATAATTAAAAAATGCATTCTTTAATTTAGCTGTCTACATCAGGACATGTGTTATATTTATATTGATAAACTGGTACAAAAATAAAGTCTTTTCATTTCCAATATTATTCAAGTATATGTAGGTCTACAAGCAAATGTTTTTATTTGCAAAAATGAATTTAAATTTATGTCGATTAGCTAATTTTATAGCTACATTATACTATTTTTACATTTACGCATTCCGCATTCGTTTTACTTATAACATTATCATTTCATTTGTTTACAAAACACTCTTAGTGACTACATGACAGTGATACACAAATTAAGACCCGCGGGCCGCGGGTAACATATGGCTAGTATATATATATATATATATACTTATATATATATATATATATATATATATATATATATATAATAACTGAAACACTCGCTGATCGTTAGCTGCTATGTAAGAAAAAATATTAACCTAATCATTGAACTTTGTTCTTTACAGAAAGCATGCTACCTAATTTAAAAAAATATTTTCTATGGATAAGTTTAAGGCAAAGTATCTCAACCACAATTAACTACAATATACCGCTATGTAGCGGTGAAAGAACAAAAATATAAAAAAGTAAGACCATTCGTTGAAGATTGAATTGTATATTGGCATGAATGGTTAATGTTGCAAAAGAAGTAAAATGTCCTCTTCCTACCTGCACACAACAGAAAGAAAAGTCCACTGAGTTGTGTAGTCATTGTATACCTGACATTTGATGAGTAACTCAAGTTTTTCGCTCCTGCTACAGTAGAATTGAATGTGAGACGTTAGACATTTGGTAAAGTTTAGTTCAATTATTAGAGTTAACTTAAATACATGCTCATATTAACATCATATACTTACTCGTACTAATGTAATATACTTACTCAAAATTAATATAATATACTTACTCAAAATTAATATAATATACTTACTTAAATCAATCAAATATTAGCGTTAATACATTTATTAATAGCATAGCTCGATACATGGATGATTGTGTGTTCTGCTGTGCGGGCAAATGTCACGAGGGTGCCGAGTTGAAGTCCTTATCTCGGTCCTCTTCTGTGCCCCTGATTTAGATCTGAGCTAAGACATACAAATCTAATCTAACTTCTGCAAAAACTTCTAAGACACAAATCACATTTTTAAAAATCGTTCAACTTATTAATTTAGACTTGAACTGTGTTTACGTTTCTTTGGTGATCGGTGAAATTTCATGGCAGACATCTATCTTTTTGTTGACACTTAGTATTATAGAGTTTAGTGAAATATTTCGCTAAATGAAACTTCCGTATTCTATACACAGGATAAACACAAAACGCCAGCTATTTGTGAATTTGCATCCTTGTGTGGAACTTTCCAGTGTTATAGTAATATTCGGGCGAGCTTGTGTTGTATTTATCAACAAAAATGAAATTACAAATAGGGTTCTTATAATTGCTTCAGAAAATGTGCTAAGTCCTCACAAAAGTGTAACTTAATTTTATCAAAGCATTTGAAAGAGTCAATAGTTATTTTTAAAAAATCAACATAAACTTTATATTTGGAAACACTTAATTCATTGAACATACGAATATTTGATCGGAAATGAACTTTGAATGAATGCTAAGGATGTTGCAGATAATACATATGTTCAGAATACACGTTCTTAGTTAACGTCTAACTGTATAACTAAGTCAGTCCGCAACTAGCAGATAATGCCTCGCCTTTTCGTGTTTTTATGCAAGGGACTTTGTTTTAGGTTACTATGGCAGCGAACGGAAGCTATCAAAAAATGACATTAGTCATTCCTCTTCTTATTAAAATTGTACGTTTTTATTTATGGGAAATCTAAGCCAACATCCAATGAGTTTATCAAACGTTACAAGTGAGCACTCCCAATACAATTTTGTCATCTTCCTGTTCTTTGAAAGTTGGCAGGAGTTGTCCTTCATTGGTGGATGTCTAGATCAATAATTAATGACCTGGTGTGGACTATACAATTTCATTTTAATGGCTTATTTTGTGTGTGGCGTCTTCATTGAACCGTTCTCTTTGTTGTGGCTTCAGTTTATTGATCATCAAACCTTCATATGCTGAAATAAACATAATTCACTAACTCATTCAATGAACAGGACAATGTATTTCTCTGTACTTACTAACAAGTGTACTTCTATTACATTTCGCGATGACCTTTGTCAGCATCAATTTACATAATTTAACCTATCAAAAAAATTTTTAGAACTTACTACTTAACACGAGTATTAATTTTTTCGGTGGTTGTACAATTACAATGTCTAAAAGTTTAATAGACAAAGGGAGGCTACAAAAGTATTTCAGTCCTTAACTTCGAGCAATTCTAGACAAAGGGGAGTAACACAAATATTTCTTTTCTTAAATTTGAGCAGTATTTATCGCTATGCCCAGTCCTTAGACCGTCCTGGTCCATGTGATAGACGAGAGAATGTCTTCCTGGTAACTACAGAGGGTCTAGCAAACACGAGCTCAATATGAAATATATGGTCTCTAGTCTACTTCTTTAGATAGTGATGTGAAGTCAGGGATGTGAAATCACAGGGTTGTGAAGTCAGGGATGTGAATTCTATGCACAAAGTGCGCTAAGTCTACTGAATGAGATCGTTACGTCAGAGTCATCATTAAGTCCATCTTTCTCTCACTTTGTCTAAATTCAATATGTAACAGGATTACAAGATAATGACTACAGACCATTCGATGACTATCCAGTTTAAGATGTGAAAAGTTTAATGATATTTTCACGTTTGTTCTCTTTTGCGTCCATCTTGCCTCGTTCTACCGGGGGATTTTCGGTTTTGTTGGTCTCAGAACTTTGTAACTTGGAATTTCAAGGACTTTCATTTTTAGCGTTTCATACGTTTTCCCTGTTTTTGTATTTAAATTATTAAACCTTTTTAAAGAAAAAAAAAAGACTTCTAGAGTAAAAAAAAATAATAAAAAAAAAAAATAAAAAAAAAAAAAAAAAAATCTAACGATAACAACCAGCATTTATACAATAAAAGTGAGATTATGTATGTTTATTTATAAGTGAGATTATGTGTGTTTATTTATAAGTGAGATTATGTGTGTTTATTTACGGGATATCCAAATGTACCTATTCCTTACTAGAAGAGGATATTGTTAAAAGAATTAAGTCAGTATGTTGCGCAAATCTATGGACTATTAAGTTGGTTGAAAATCTCAATTTTGACTTCATTCGTAATTCTACTCAATTAGAATTTAAACTACTCTTAATGTGCCGTTATAATAAAGAACTCACAATATTAAAAATTCTCCATCACCATTAAAAACAACTTTAGAGTTACAGAATAGAACGTACACCAATCAAGAGAGCTCCCTTCTAGATATATCTTTCACAATGTGTGTCAACATATTGTTTTATGACTCACAAAAAAAAAGGGAATTAATGATTCACCTTTGCCAATGTTTAGTCATAAAAACGTCATTGTGATTACAAGAGAACTAATTAATGCAATATTTACATCTTTAAAGACGGTCTTGGTGACCTGTCTTACTATAGTTCGAGAATCATACGATGCTGCATTTGTTTGGTAAATTATTTATTTATAACTATAAAGAGAAACAAAATGTTCATTCACACCAGACTCACTCACAATTTACATGTCAAAAGTTTACATTAGATTATTTCTGTTTAATGATTTAATTTCCAGAGAAACAAAAGAGTTTTTGTGTCTGTTTGTCTTTGCTATCGGTGTTTTGTATCTCTTTTGTGATGGTAAAATCACAAAATCCTGACCCAAAGGGAGATTTTTTATTTCTAGAATCTTTTTAGATTTTGTAAGGATATTTGTCTCAAACAGCTGCCCAAGCGGGGTTTGTTTTTAGCCAATGACTTTACCAGCAGCATTTAGGATTCTCTGGAGTTTATTTTTATTCTTAGTGCTTAGATTGCCATACCAGGCAGTGATATTAAAATGTAAAATATTGCCGATGTGTGC
>JADKLZ010069130.1:0-10271 GCA_021533235.1 Biomphalaria straminea | reverse complement strand
CTTGGGTAAAATACTCATCAAATAAAGTACTGTAAATGTGCACTTTCCCGCGCTATTTTTAACTCTTTTTCTTTTTATAGCCTCTATCTGGTTTGATCTCAACCACCCGTATTTTTGTGCAGAAATTTTTTCTCTATCAGGCACACGTATTATTATAGCTTAACCCTTAAAATGCGTGTGGTAGTTTAACCTCTTAACACCAGAATTGTAAATCCATTTGGTATGCACTCGTTGTGAAACAGCTCAGCACTTTAAGGGTTAATAATGTCAGTTTAATTTATAAAGAGAACTGATAAATGCAAAGTTATATAGGGAAAAAAGCCACTTCCGGCCCAATAGTTTTGAAAAAAGATACGAAACGGACTAGTGCAACAAACCCTATTGAAAATGATTTAAAATATTCTAAAATCTGATCTTGAAATCTAGAATCTTGGTCTAAATCTACGCATACTTTAAGGGAAATATAATCTAAAAAGAATTAGTGTGTGTGTGTGTACGTGTTATGTTAAGAACTCTATTATCCATTAATGATTAATTAATAGTGGAATTCTAGTGTAGGCTTAGAATGAGTGGTAACAAAATAGGCCTACAAAGAAGTAAAATTATTTTTTTAAATGTAAAACAAAGGATCTAATGATTGAAATTGCATCACTTATTTTGATTCATTCGTGTGATCAATTTTCAATAGATTAATACATTTGTTCGATTGGAAATATTTTTATTAATTATTTTTGTATAGCGCAACATTCACGTTTATAGCTTCTCCTGTGCGCTTTTGTGGACAAGTTAGGGAGCATTGGCGTAGCTAGGGTGGAGGGAGGAGGGGGAGAATTTGAAAATCCCCCCGTGCCCCCACTTGAAGTGTTTTTTACTTGAAAAAAATGTAATATTACGCTAAATGCAGGGGCCCCAAAGAGATCAAGCCCCCCCGGGCCCCCAAATGATAGAAAATTTTTAGCTACGCCCCTGTTAGGGAGGGTTTTAAAGGTGGGATCTGGGAGAAGGTTAGCGTGCTCCTTTTTTTTTAAATCTATTTTTTTTTATCGAGTCTGATTTAATTCCAACTTGTGCCTCTACAATGATTCGAATGCCGACGTACCGTATAAAAAATATAAACAAAAATAGAAGGAGAAATGGAGATAAGATACACCCTTATCCCATATCCTTATCGATTTTGAAGAATTCTACCGTCTGCTGTAAGACAACAGCTTGATTAGCTTTAGATAGTCGCTGAATCTGGACAAACTGTTGTAAGATGCCCTTACTTTTATGCTACAAAACAGAATTATTGTCCTTTGTTGGTATTCAATGCTTTTTTTTGACGCTGTTTAGCAGGATGTTAACCTGTTCAGTGCTTGATTTGCCTTTTCTTAATCAGCTGAGGAACACTAGTAAAAATATGTTCAACTCAAGGTTTTCTCAATTCTATGATATTACATTTTTAATGTATAGGATAAAATGTGAAAAACAACGACATTTTAAAATAGAATCGAAAAAACACATTTCGAGTATAACGAATTTATTAATCTACTTACAGTTTTATTATATAAAGAAAGTTGTTGTTTTATAGGGGAAGATTATTTTTTCCTGGGGGGTGGGGGGTGACACCCTGAGCTTACCGCACCGGGTGACACCGACCCTAGCGACGTCACTGGTATACTCTATCTGTGTATTGATGTTCTAGTTTCAATAGTCTTACGACACACAAATCTGGAAATACTTTTAATATTATGACAAAAATTGAGAAGAAGAGAATTATATAAACACCACTTTCATTCATTCACAAAATAGTGCAGATTGGGATGCACCAGTTTCCATTCACACCGCGTGCTGCGCCATGGGATCTTCCCAATTACTTGTTGCTCGTTTGACCTTTTACTTTGAGGATTATATATAAAAATATGATTTATAGAATTTCTATATCATTTTTATTCTTGCAAATGACATAGATCTACTTCTCCCATTGACCTTTTACATTTGCTGTAGAGATCTTTGTTTCTACACATTGTAGTAATGAAATAAGAACATCTAGCTTCACACAAATCTCTGTGGCATTTTACTTCTCTAGAGACGATCTTTTCCCCTTGCAAGCTCTTGTGTGACTAAAGAGGCCGATCCTTGATACACAGCTGCGATCGCAGGTTGGGCATATGTAGTCACCAGGCGCCGTTGCACTTCACCCTTCTTTCTGCTTCTGTTGTGTATGGCATCTGCAATCAAAGACCCCCTCTTTATGCTCTCTCTCCAAGTGGATCTATCTTGTGCCACCTCTTCCCAGTTGCTGGTGTCGATCTTAAAGAGCTTCATGTCCCGTTTGCATACATCTGTATAACGTAAGAGTGGGCGACCAGCGGCTCTTCTGCCTTCTATTAGATCGCCATACAGAATATCCTGTGGGAGTCGACCTACTGGCATTCTACGAACGTGGCCAAGCCAGCCAAGGCGTCTGCTGCTGATAACAGATGTCCTGGCAACCTGCTCTTCGTAGCACTTCCTCTTTGGTTATCTTATCTTGCCACCTTATTTTAAAGATCCGCCTTAGGCATCGGAGGTGGAAGACATTCAGCTTTTTTTCCTGCCATGAGTAGGTTGACTACGTTTCACTTCCGTATAGCAAGGTGCTCAATACACAGGTCCGGTAGACTAGAGCTTTAGTGCTGTTAGACAGCAATATGTTGTCCCAGACTCTTTTCTGCAACCGTGACATGGTGGCCATTGCCTTGGCTATCCTATTGTTATTGTCATTATTCAGTAGAGTGTTGTTGGATATGATGGAGCCAAGGTAACAAAAGTTGTCTACAATCTCTAGTGGTTGGCCATTAATGCTTATTTGAGGTGCAGCATTAGTGTTTTGTACAAGTATCTTAGTCTTGCTCTGACTGATGTTTAAGCCGAACTTCTGGCAAGCAGCAGATAGTTTGTCAACTAGGAACTGTAGCTGGGTATCAGAATCAGCCACAATAGCTGCATCATCACACAAATACGTTCTAGGAAACTGAAGCAAAGTAACGCTAGCTTAGCGGTAATAGTTTAACGATTAATCTCTTGTTTAAATTACAAAATAGAATCTAGTACAGTTCTAACTTGATAGTGATGTTGTTATATAAGTTGTAGGCCTATTTTTTTATGCTTTTTTATTTTTTTATTTATTTTTTTTTTTGTTACCGAAAAGAGAAAAAAAAATCAATTTTAATTTTCTTTTTGTGTTTACTACGGAATGAAATCACGTGTAGACCTGTTAGGTGCTCAAATAGTTCAAGACTTATGTGTTCCTTAATCTGCTCTCAAGTGTGTCTGGATTTAAAATGTTATAAATGTTCTACTTTAGATCATATTATGACAATACAAGCTCCATTGTTTTATTGGGCTCTTCAGATAAATCGGTTGTGGATGCATTAAAACATAGATTATGAAGGTAACGTTACTGATTTTGTAATATGATAAGGGCCTTTAAAAAGACACAACCTAGTCAAATACTCATTAAGACGCAAAAGCAAATTTCTTATTCCGTTGCTAGGACAAATTCGTACAAGGGTTACTTCCTCCCAAGTGCCATTAGGGCAACGACTTTCAAATTATGAGGCGCGCTACCTTGGAGGCACACGGTCCTTTTAATGGAGCCATGACGTCTGGACAATAGCAGTGTGACTATTCACACTTGCCGGGGATTATATTAACAAACTTGGAAAAAGGAAATGAAGAAAGAATCTCTGTATTTTCTTCAAAACTTCTTTAATAATACTTTTGCAATTTTCTTATGCGTAAAGGGAGCTTCTCAATTCAAATCTTGGAGACGCCTTTTTGAAGAGGCATTAGAATGTATTTTTATTGTAGTTTTTACAATTTTTTAGAAAGTTTATTTCATCATTTCATTATCAAAGTCTTTGTCAAATTGGATGTGTCATATTGATGCTCTATTCCCAAAGTGGTTTACGACCAAATATATAAGTTTTCTTAGGAATTGTACAGAAAATGTATAAATCTTGTTTTTTAAAATAATTAGAAGTCCAAGTTAAATAACTTTCGTTTCAAAAACGTTCAAAAATTGTAACTAAACTGGAAGAGGGATTTTTTCCCCTCTAAAAATGTTTGCTATTTAGGCCTAAGCCACAACGGGACATAATTCACGAAAGTATGATTTCCTCAAATTACTATCACTTCTCTCCCTTTAACACACTAACGAAATTTTTAACCACAAGTGAATGGATGTCTTGAATTTCAATATAAATATCAATCACATATTTAGTTATCTTTAAAAAAAAAAGCGGTCACACTATCCATGAATAAATGTTTTGCTTCTATAAATGCAGGTTACGTCACTTAAACAATGGTGATACCTTTGAACGACGGTAATCCAGTGTTTGAGTGGTTAATAAATAACGCTTTACCGCTATTAATATTATCTGCATGTGGCAAAATATGTAGGTCACAGCTAGGGCTGCGCAACCACGAGAAATACTGCATTCCTCATTAATCTCGGACTTGAAAACAAGCCTTATTATTATTATTGATAGGCTTTTTTCAATTCTAAGTAATTTTGCTTATATGAAAAAGTACAATACAAAGGGCAGTTAAACATTGTCATACCTAGAGTTATAGCAGCGATTGATAGGTGTTCTTCATTCACATAATATAATTTTTAAAAAAGAATCTTTTATATTTTGTTATTCTTCATAGAATGGTATCTGCCGAAGTCAAGCGCAAACGAAAAAAAAAGAAGCCTCCTTGCGGACAATGCTGTCTGCATTTGAAGCGATAAAAGCGACTCACTATTGGGTTGGAGTATTCATGTGAAACAATGCACTCTCTCTTTCTCATTGTAATTAATATTATTAAAATTAGGCCTAAAACCTTAGTTTACAAAACGTGTTTAAGTTTCGGAATTTGCGATCATCTAAAGAATATCTATCGAAAACGAAATTAATTTCACTTCAGAAACCAAGGTTTGAATAACTTTATAGTTCAAATATTAGACTTTATGTTTGTTTTTTTAAATAGTTTATATCATTTTTTTTTAAAGTCTATGATTTACAACTAAACAGGCATAAACTAAATTGTTTAGGTAACCGATTGATTTACAGGATAATGATTTTAACATTAGTGATGTATTTTAGATGATTTTTAGATGTTTTTTAACTGTAATGTAAATGCTTATATATTTTATAGTTAGGAAAAAGGAAAAAAACGTTACTTATGTGTGATTACACTAGAATCGTGATTCAGAAACTTTAATTGGTTAAAAACTAACAAAATAGTTTTTTAAAAAATAATTGAACCATATCTCTCAATACTGCAAGATTTATGCCTTTTTTTCTATTTAAAAAATATTTAATTATTACTATTTAATGAACTATTAAGTTAATATTTTGATTGGTTCATGTATTGTTAGGAACCATTGAAAACCATGTAAGGTTTTGAATTGATCCGAGAATTGTAAGTGGGAGAAACAACGAGCTCAGAATTCGTACCAGACAGACAGACAAACTGACAGACAGACAAACTGACAGACAGACAAACTGACAGACAGACAAACTGACAGACAGACAAACTGACAGACAGACAAACTGACAGACAGACAAACTGACAGACAAACTGACAGACAGACAAACTGACAGACAGACAAAGTGACATAGTAAGTTGGTATAAGCTTTTTAAAAATGTATACCTACACCTACTCACATACGAAAATACCAATGACTGAACAAAAACATGTCCAGGTCAGTCCAGGACATTGTTAGCATAGATCCTGTTAGGCAGGTCGTGAAAAATATACTTAACAGGGTGACGTTATAGAACGTGGAAAGTTACTCACCACGCACTTACGTAAATGAAATCCACCGAGTGACTTTGTTATCTCAAAACCTTTCAAGAATACAGAGAACTAAAAGTGTAGTACCAGCGCAAAGTGTTTGAGCTTAAATCCTAACAGTGATAACCCTACAGGAAATAAAAACGTTTCATTATGACACACCGGAACAAGAGTGCAAAATAAATCAATATGAGCCCCCCCCCAACATGCGTATGGCCGTGAATTCTAGTATCTACTATGTTGAATTGGAACGGCCCGCTTTATTACCCCCACACACACACACACACATATACACCTACTTTTGGCCAGTGAATCATGGTATCTTAGGATTTCTCATTTTGTGACCCGATCTCTGTAACTGGACCTTAAACTACCACTTGACCATTGCTTCTGGGCCGCTTTTAGCTTTATCTCGATTTTTGCAGATAACTTTCAGGTCTCATATGCGCAAATCGCCGTTGGGAGGATGAGTTTCTATTGTGTCAAATTGGTGGATCTATAAGGTAATATTAAATATTTGGGGAGGTAACTGATTCTGTGCTACAGATTAATCTTGGACAATCGAAGTAAAAAAAAAAAAGACATATACAGTGCTTTTTTGTGACGCTACGCACCTGCACTGTGTACCGGCACCTGTTTCAATGTGGGGAAAAAATTATCACTTTTCTTGTATTTTAACGTGTATTATTAATTTTAGCAAATGAATCTTATCACCCCTACAAGATAACAACAACTGTATCTTCACTATATTTATCAGATGAATCAGACCACTAGTAGTGTACCTTAATCCTACAAAATACGTTGATTCATGGTTGCTTAGAGGCAGACATTGAGCCACAGATGCCAACAGCAAAGAACGCAGTCGGGAGTATACTTCAGAAGAGAACTTGATTAAACTTTGGAATTTATTATGAATAATTTATTGAACATTTATATTTCATTTTTAACAGGGTTCTTTCCTATAAAACACAAGAGAAAGAGAACTTAGCACTATTTTTTTACAAGAAAATCCAGAATGACTGGAATAAGTTTTTAGTTAAATTTTACAAATCATAACAAATGTATACGGCATACTAATAAAGTAACAATACAACAATTTAAGTTGGTTAATTGTAAAATACAATTGTTTTAGACATTTAGTTTCTTTACAGTTGTGATTTAGCTTGCATCGAGGGAAGTACTGATACCTTTTCTTTTACAAAAAAAAGCTTTATATATTTATGTTCTATAGAGCTGTATATATACTATAAAATGTTGAAAGTAAATCACCACTTTCTATAATTGCAGTATTATGTTATGATAAAATACTGGGATTACACATCGTAAGTCTCCATCATTAATTTACCACACTGTTTGGAAGAAAGAAAACCCAAATGCCTGTAAACAGCCTTAAAGACAGCATAAGTCGAAATACCCATCCAATTTAGTAATCTGACCTCGGACCACAGACCGGTAGTCCAGAACGCTTTCAATAGGAATAAAGAAAAATAAATCAACTATATTTAACAATAATAATAAGATCGATCTGTTGATTAACCAAAGCCAATTAACAAGGCTAACAATCATTGGTTGGTGCTACCAAACATTCTTCAAAGAAAAGAGAACAGCTAATACTGACATAGCCCTAAGGTAATGTGAACAGATCAGAAAGGAAGAGAAAAACAAGCGAATTGGTTAGCAGGCTACACATTGAATATAGAGTAGCCGTGTTACTTATATCGAACTAGATGGAGGCGACGGAGAAATCAATCCATTTTTATAATAAGAGTATCACTTTGTGAGATCTAACTTAAAGATTATACAATGATCAAAATCTCAATTTCGTTTTTTTTTTTAGTCTCAAACGAGAATATAGGAGCCATCTGTAGCCAGGATATATCCACAGGAAAAACACAACGTAACAATAGAGTGTGCTCTATCAAACCTTACATTTCACAGTCCTTAGCATTCTCATTCCTTGGAAATAAATGTCATGTCTAGTTGACTATACGAATATAAAAAGAGCAGTCGGTTGGTAAAACGAGTGACCTTAAAACTGACAGTGATGAACTCGAAATCTATAATGCTTTGATCTTCCTTATTTTAATGAGGTTATTGAGTCCTTTGTGTAATTTACAAAAAAAAAAAAAAAAAGCTGAGCCGAAGAGCTTGCGATCCTTGACCAAAGGACTGTGAAGTCTGAAAGGGAAAGTTTAATCAACCCATACCGACTTGGCCGTCGCTCGGGTTCCAGTCAAGGCGAAAGACAGATAGGAATGAAGAGAGACGTTCGACAGATCATGCGTGTTGCCCCAACAGTCTTTATCTTATCTTATACAATACAGACGTTACTTCAAAAAAGAAGATGATTACGTCCTACGCGTCATGCATTCAGTCATGCATATTTACCAGTGACTTAAATTCTGCCAAGTCACTGGTTTTCCAACACACTACACACTAAGGGATAAGTAAAAGTATATGGGACTGTGTAGAACAGGTCAAGTTGACCATGTCATGCTACAAACTTAACAGTTTATCAATAAGCTTTATTGTCAGCATAACGAATGCTTCATTCAACATTCTACAATAATATAATACATGTATTGGTTTAATTGACACGAACTATATTAGTTTTCACAGTATCGATAAGTGGTGGAGATATCAATACAAATATATAAGAGTCTACTGATGTTACTTATGATTGATTGGCTCAACACTTTACCCGCGTTGAACTGTGTTAAGTGCTTCTTAGATCAATCGTCAAATGTTTTATTATTTTGTAGACACAGATCGATGCTATAGATTTCTTGAAAAAAGTTATTTTAATACATTTTTGTTAAATTGGTAAGAATTCAAAATTAGATGAGTTTAATATCCTACACCGCAGACGTTCTGTCAAAAGAGAAGATAATTACGTCCTATCCGTATAATAATCAGCTCGTTCTTATTACTAAGGGGCTTCATTCTGCTAAGATACAGATTCTTCTTGTTGATTCAAAACTCATTTTTAGCGGCCCCCGTAACGAGAAAAGCCGCTATTAGGTTTGTGCAAAATGTCCGTCTGTCCGTCTGTCACACTAAGGGCGCCAAAACTAGAAGAGATACGAAAAATATTATTTCACCATTAAATGCGGCTTGAAAAGTTTAGGTGCAACGGCTACTTTTAGTTTTCTAAAAGCAAACCGTTTAATTTATAAAATTAATTATGCAAGCGATTTTTTACTAACAAAACAGGAATTCTGAAACAATTACGTAAATGTAATGGAGGAAATGTTACTATAAGAAATGCTCTTGGCATGTAGATATCACGCACATTTTTTTAAATGAACTTTTAGCAGCGACTTTCGTGTACTAGCGTAAAGCCCGGCAATGACATGATTCTAAACTAATTTCTTAATTTTTTTTAAAAATCAGATTTAAAAAAAATTGTTTTGTGCCCAAATTAGAATGAAAGAAGCATATTTTTGTGCGTTTTGTCTGTTGGTTGGTCTGTCCGTCACGGTTAGATAAAAAAAAACATCTAAAGGCTTTTGAAAATATGATTTAACCTCTACTGTTCTTTAGGAAATATTTCGGTTGTTTAAGGATGGGAGCATGCAGGAATCGAACCAGGGACCAACGATAAATCCGAACTACAGTCTAGTGCGCAAACATCATCCTCCGTCGTCCAGCGAGAAGTTAATTATTTTCAACTTAGAAGGATTATCGGAAACATCTTGCGAATAGGCGGATCTGACAGGGATCCGACTCCGACGGGGGCCGCCTCTGAGTTTGTGTATCACACAAAATCTCTTTGTAATCTTGTTATGAAGTGTGTCTGTGTTTCCATTGGGACGATGGGAAGAGGTTAGCGATTGGTTCTGAATGATGCAACATTTGTGGCATTGTCGTCACTTGTTCTAAGTTGAGGGAGACAACTCCAGAACGTGAGACTGAAAGGCTGTGTTATTGCAGTGAGTTAGGTTTTGTTATAGAATAACTTCAAATTAACTTGATTTTATTTATATTACAAAATAAAGTGGTATTTATTTTGGTAAAAAAAAAAAGTCATTTAAGTTTTATTTGTTAAGATACACTACGCCTACAATGGTTTAGTTGTCTACCAGCAGTTAGGTGCAGAAGGTCAACGACTGGTAAGAACATCCATTCATTATATAATACAGATGTTCTCAAACTGTGGTCCGCGGATCCGCAGAGGTCCGCGAGATGAACGTAGAGAGGGGGGTCTAAAGAGAGATAAAAATTGTATGTATGAAAATAATTTTTTCGCTAAAAGCCAGTTTATCCAATAAGAGAAATTAAATAATATCAACTCTCTCCAGTCCTTACGATTTTTCATAGAAATTTAAGTTTTTTTTATATCGCTGATTAAAGTATTACTAGCTCACCGGGAGAACTCTAGTTTGACCGTTTTATTTTCTTCAAAGTTAAAAAAAAAAGAAATTAAAATTTGGCTAGAGAACTCGGTCTAAATCTAGATCCA
>JADKLZ010069128.1:0-14597 GCA_021533235.1 Biomphalaria straminea | reverse complement strand
ATTCACCACCTCGATCTGATGAGTACCAAAGTAAAGTAGATTCACCAACCAGGTTTTACGTCTACCTTGGAAAAGTTACTTCACCTCAGATCAAGACATTGATTATGACCACCTAAGTAAATTAGATTCACCATCTAGTTTGGATGACTGATTTGTATTTCAATATGCAACACCTTTAACCGAACTGAGATCTCGTACAACAGCAAGGATGTGGAATAAACTATTGGTTGGTGTATAACATCACTTAGACTTTATGTGTAAGTTCCCCTTTCAGACCTTTTGGTCTATAGGGCAGATGATGTAAAGGTTATCTGATTCTGTGGCCTACGGTTAACAAGGGTGTCATGTGGCCAGCACAACGACCAACCGTCTTTACTTTTACCCAACTAAGGATTCGAACCCGGGACCTCCTATACGGAAGCCAAGCGCTTTACCGCTCAGCCACCGCGCCCTCTACTTTATGTGTACTTAGCGATAAGTAATGGGCTCAGAACAGATTATTGTTGCACTCCGTTACGCTTGTTGAGGTTGCCCTGGTAACCATGGCACTTTGGGTGTTTTTAGTCAGGTATAATCCAAGCCATAAGTGTGTTTAAGGTTTCGGACAGTCCAGAAGAGAACGATTGATAACTGACATATGTAGAAGTTTCGAAATCCTTTGGTTCCTATGAAATAAGCCAAGGTTACTTAAATGGCTGAATGAAGACATGCGTCAGTAAGCAAAGACTGGAACATTAAATATCTTCTAATGGTAGAATACAAACATTTTTTGTTTTATATAGCAGATCGTTTTTGGATTAGGTCTACAAAAATGCCATCAACACTGCTGAACGGTGTGTCCAGATATTTGAATTTAATTTTATTCAAAATATATATCCTATACTCTTAAGCGAGCAATTCTTGTATATATATTTCTTCTATTTCGAAAACGGCTCTAACGATTTTCTTTAAAATTTCAACGTATCTGCATATTATTGAGAAAAAAATTTTCAGCTCATTGGGCACATCGGGAAAACTCGAGTTCGACCGTTATTTCGATATGAAAATGTCTCAATCTTAGAATAATTTATGAATGAAATGGAAAATTTATGAATGAAAGTTTTCCGTGACGTAAACGGGAAAAACTCTGCTTACGTCACTAGGCTTACCCTAGAACACTAAAATATTTCTTTGCAAACATTTAGAGATATGAATGAAGGTATGTGTAAAACTAAAAGCAGACCATTAATTTTGGTTAGAATAATTTATGAATGAAAGTTTTCCATGACGTAAACGGAAAAAACGCTGCTTCAGTCACTAGGCTTACCCTAGAACACTAAAATATTTCTTTCCAAACAAGAACGCGTTTAGAGATACGAATGAAGGGATGTGTAAAACTAAAAGCAGACCACGGGCTGTAGCACCACTGGGATGGATGGATGGCAAAAGCCGGCATGAACTTCTTATTGTCCGACAGTCAGGCTGGGCAGGACATTTAATTAACCGAGCAAGGCTCGGCCACCTGATATTATATATATATATATATATAATTTTGAGCAGAAAAAGCCTTTCGCGGGAAATCTGTTATATGTTATAGAATGGTTTAATTTAATAATTTATGCATCTAATATTAGCGCAAGTCCTATGGAAGTGCGAGACCTACTGCTGTCGCATATGTTGCAGAGGCTTAAGTCTGGATGTGTGGAGTCCCTGTGTAAGCCATGCCACCGGTCGACTAGTTTATTTTGTTTCTTTAAGTTTCACTAACATAGTTAAGGAAAAAAAAAGACATTGAATGTAAATTAATAACACAAAACATCAACGAAGGTTTATACATGTTGTTATTATTATATTATTATTTGTATTATGTATCTAATAAACTAATAGTTATGAAGATATAGTTGAATTCTAGGTGTTACTTACAAAGACTTCATCACGAATGAAGAGATTACAAACATTACAAACATGACCTGCTAAGCACTGACAGAAAACTTAAACTCAATTTCTGTGACCACATCACAGGGTTCTCAGGGTTAGCAAAGACTTTCCTTCAGGGAACAGCACCAGGAAGAAGATGAAGAGAAAGACAGACAAAACGATGAAAGACAACAATAAAGAAATTTAGAGTTCTATATGTGCTAGTTGAAATCCAGTGTTTTAAATTGAATATTATATGTCCTGACAATGGGTGCAATATTTGCGTCTTTAACAGACGTTTTTAATTATAAGTCTTAGAAAAAGTTGTGTCGAAACCATTTCAGTTTACTCTTAAGAATAATTACGTTTTAATTATGAACAATGACCGTAGCTTTAAAGGGAGAAATGTGGCTCTACTGCAAGCGTTGAGTCTATTGAGCGAAAGGCTCATTGAGGGACATATAGAATGATCAGATTGCAAAGATACAAGGACATTTCTTGTAGATACACTGATGACCTGTATCTGCATGATAGTTGTCTCATGCTTTAATCAAAATGTATAAGCGTTTTTTTATCTGGAACAGGTCATTTCTTTTACATTATAGAGACTAAGATAATCAACTTATAATGTGACCTATGCAATATTGGTATCTAGAAAAAAGCAAGGAATAATATATTAATAATATATTACTTCAGAAAAAAAATTTGGTTGGAATAGTTATCTAATTTTTTATTGTAAATGATTTAAAGTTTAATCTACTCGTATATTTAACCTGTTAAACGTACTTGTTAAATATTAAGCCCTAGAAATGAAAAAAAATATTTTGTGCTAAAAAATCTATAAGTCCCTGCTGCAAATTGAGATTAAGAGGGAGGGTGGGACTTAGTGGACCCACTACAAAAAAAGGCTTAGAATTTATTATTTTTTTTAAAGTAATCTTACTTGAACAATAAATTTTGTTTCATACCTACGCAACACTCTCTGTTATACAAATCTACTGTTTATAATAGTCGTATAAGTTTAGGCAATAAATGTATATAATAGTTAAAATAAATTGTTTTATTGGCCCAATTAAGTTTTCTTTATTTGTCATGTCCCTAAAAAACTTAGAGGATATACTGAATATTGTTATTTTGTTGATTGCCATTGTGAGGTTTTTACCATGTGCATCTTTCACATTGAGTCACTTTAGAGTGTTTCATAATAATAAACAACCTATTAAGAATAGGTATCCAAATATTGCATACTATTTAATTTTCAGTATTTGAGAAGTATGAAAGTTAGCTACACTTGTTCACACTTTTAAAGTAACTTCAATAAAGTTTCAATTTAATAATTTAAGTTCACTATATTTAAAGTTAATATACGCTAAACATACAAAGCGTTCATTTTTAATATAAATAAACTTAGTAATTTATTTCCATGAATATGTTAATAATATGTCTTTTTTATTGCAATTGCATTTATTTCGTTAAATTGTCATTTTTACTTGTACATATTTCTTAGTCGGATGTGCCTCAGAGCACCATGCAAGATTTGTCAACCATCTTTCTCCATTCTTCTGTCTTTTGCTTTAGTTAGAACATCTTTCAATGGCAGGCCGTTCCATTCTTTGATGTTGTCTTTGTGTCTGCCTCTTTCCTGGTACTGGTCATTTGTTTTGATAGATTTGAATGTGTTTTATTTAAAAAGTTGTACAATAGAAATTTGAACTAGAGAGATCAAGCCTCCTCAAGACGATATACTAACCACTGTGCCAACAAAGTGCTAATAAAAATATAATATTTAATAGCTATCTATTGTTATTTACAAACGTCCAAGCGACTACATAAATATTTACACAAAGTATAATAGCAAATTTGTAAACTTACACTACCACATCTGTCAAGTACGAATTCAATTCCTTGTTTAATACCTAACAAAATAATTACTTACCGATAACAAGAGTGTTTAAATAGACAGGTAGACATTGATATACACTTTGTAAACATAAACAGAGTGTTTAGATAGACAGGTAGACAATGATATACACTTTGTAAACATAAACAGAGTGTTTAGATAGGTAAAAATTGATATACACTTTCTAAACATAAACAGAGTAGTCGGATAGACAGGTAGACAATGATATACAATTTGTAAACATAAACAGAGTGATCAGATAGACAGGTAGACAATGATATACACTTTGTAAACTTAAACAGAGTGTTCAGATAGACAGGTAGACAATGGTATACACTTTGTAAACATAAACAGAGTGTTCAACTTAATATTCAGAATGTGTGAAATGTTTTGTTAAGACAAAAAGGAAGCCCTGCTCTTATGTTTTGATGCAGATAAAATATGATAGTAATGTTCAAACTACAGTCTGCGAAATGGTGCTTTACAAACGCTAGAAGCATTTGTGCTGTCGGAGGATAATTAAACCATTAATTAGAATGACACATAGGATCATGATTTTTTTTACAGCGCCCAATATTAGTTTTTTTTTCGATTCTTATTGATATCCCAGGAGTTATGGTCCACAGTTTTAGTATTGCTTATTGTCCCAACCAAGTGACGTACTGATGAAGACAAGAAGTACTTCTGAACACAACAATCTTATGAACTTGCATCTGTTCTCCAACTGAAGAGAACGTGTCCGGATGGCTGCAACTTCCTTCAAGGGGTTAGGGTCAAATCCTTTTTCAATGGGAAACTGTTTATGCATTTTATTTAAATTTTACTTAAAATTAAACATTTGAATATTAACTCGGTAACGTTACATTAGTATCAGTGTTACAAAACGAAATTAAAGTCTAAGAGCTGAGCCGTTAGCTCTTCGAGCTCTAAGTTTGAAAAAAAAAACATGTCTGCGTCAGTCTGAGAACAGAAACAAACAGTAAAAAAAAAGACCTGCGGACCTAACAGGTCTGTCTGGGAGTGACCCGAGTCAATGTCAATAGGGCAATGCTGTTTCCAATACCACTGAGTGATACCGGGGGCCACCACCATTTACCTTCGTTGTACCAAGCTAACTGTGCAGGATCCATGAGACGGTCCCTTGAGGAACAGGTCATGGATTGATGTCCTGTTTGTTACTCTTTCGCCTAGCCACTTCCTCTAGTGAGCCGTTTCCACGCGAGCGCCACGTTGACCGGGGGGGGGGGTAAACGTGCTCGCGTTGGGTGTCTGTTAGATCAGTTTTTGCGGGTAAAGAAATTCTGAGCTAATTCAAACCAAAAAAAAAATTCTTTGACAGGTCTGGGAAGCCACGTCCTCTTAACCTGTATGGAGACATTAAGTTCACTACGAATAACTATCTTCAGGACATTAGGACGAAAGGAGGTAAGTCCATTAGGCATTCACATATGGTAGCAAATAAAAAAGTTACTAATTACAAATTATGATGGTAAGTGATTAAGGAAACGTTGATGATAAGTTTGATAAAGATGACAAGGATAAATGGTGCTATCAAAAACTGAATTCCTGAAATATTTCAATACTAATAGAGAAGATGAAATTGGGTTCTACTTTAAGAGCGAAAGTAGGTATTTTAACAGCTATTTCTTTTTGAAAGAATGAAATAAATCAACCATCCATGGGGCGTGCCATTTATTTTGTCGGGGCTTTATTATTATAAATAAGAACATTTGTATCACGAATTTTTAAATACCTTTTATTGTTCAGAGTTGCACGATCATTTTATAAATAACATAAACACTAGTGGCTATTATAAAGGCTATATTATAATGGCTATAATCAGTAGCGGCCTTAGGGGGTGGCAAGTGGGGAAGCCGCCACGGGTCAAGCGCTTGAGGGTGGCCCCGCGATCGGAGATTTTCTCACAAATTTGATCACCACACATTTTCCGAATAAAATCTGATTGGATGTCGATGTCAATATACGAAATACAATATTTGGATTGTATGCTTCCGCCTGTGTTTTTTCCCAATAGGCTATCATGGCCATGGGAGTAATTTTTAAACTTTTTTAAGTTAAAAGAATTTTCTTTATGCAGTACAATTATAATACAGTACATATATATATATATATATATATATATATATATATATATATATATATATCAGTTTGCGCGGACAATAGTAAGCCAACTATGGCTACGCAATGTTCTATGTTTTTAACAAAAATGAAGGTCCACATTGTTAAGGCGGACATACTGTCTTGTTATTGTTACAGCGTAAGAGACGGATCAGCCGGTAGGCGTGATGTGGTACGGTATGTATATAGTTTATCCTTACAGCTCAGAGCCCCACACATGACACTCGCCCAGGGCCCCACGCACTGCTAAGCCCGCCCTTGGCTATAATAAAGCCAACCAGTCACGAACTAGCACTTTCCGTTACACAAGCAATTGACATTGCCAAGTTATTTACATACACTAAGCGGTCTATAAAAAATAGGCATTTAAAAAGATACAGATTAGAAGATTATATATTTCACAATATAGAGCTGTGAATCTACATAGTTTATATATTTAAATTAAAGTAACTATAATAAAGTTTGATACCATATAATTTTTAGATTAACAATAAAACATAAGGAATATAGACACATAAACTCCAGCCTCACTTCTACTCTGATAATCTTTGAAAATGAGCCATCGAAAACATTAATATGTGTTTTAACCTTTCTCTGACAGAAGCATGTTTAGATTGTCAGATGGAGGCATGGTTCAAATCCTGACTTTCCAAGAATCATGGACTTGACTCTTTAGACAAGGATTATCTGCAGATAATCTTTATGCCGATTCCTGGTGTAACCCTGAGAAAATTTGGCTAGGGAAACATTCGGATATTATGTAAAGATTTAGGAATGAGAGGGTATATATAATAGTTACGGTTACTTATAAAAGAAGGGAGGTCTAAACATTTGTAACGCAAAAAAAATATATGAAAAAACGAGAGTTTAAAAAAATATTCTACATTTTAAATCTCATTGACTATTACATTAAGTTAAGTATTTGAATTTAGTGTTTTGGTTAAAATTCACTCCATTATTTCCTTAAATGAAAGCCGACAATGACTTTTCTTTTAAATGGCGAGTAGGATTGACTTTTTCCGTATTGAATGACACCCCCAAAATTACAATTTAGTCTATTTGTTCAGAACATGTTTCGTATGAATTACATTTTCAGGAGACCTCCAGGATCTCCTTAAAAATTTAATGACCGCTAAACCCTGTTATAAGCTGTAATGATTACATTAAATAATTTATACGTAGAGTTAGTGGGGGGCCTTTAAAAGTGTGGGGCCAACTGCGGCCGCATAGGTTGCAGTGCCCTAAGGCCAGCTATATATACTTGTCATATAAAGTTAGGCCAGGGGTCGACAACCTTTTGAGTTGAAAGAGCCAAAAATTACAATTTAAAAATTTTAAAGTTTTTTTTAAAGAGCAGCAATATCTTTTTTCTTGCAAACAATAAATAGTACTTACACTTTTTAATGAAAAAAAAACTTTTTATTTCTATATAAGTAATGCTTTTCACGAGCTCCTGAACAGTTCAATTCCCTTGTTATACGACGAAGAAGACATCTCCACTAGATGGGAGAAATTAAGAGATGTGATCTACAGCTCAGCAATTACCGAATTTGGACCTCAAAAGCAAAAAAAATGTAGACTGGTCTGAGGCGAATATAGCACAGATGAAACCTTGCATTGAGAAAAAGCGATCTGCACACCTCGCTCACAAGACAAAGCCTAGTCCAAAATCTTTGCAGGCCTTCAAAAGCGCTAATAAAGAGGCAAAACAAATGGCTAGACAATGTCCTAACAACTTCTGGAGGGATACCTGCAACAGAATTCAAGAAAGTCTCTACTTAGGAAATAGTAAAGCTCTGTTTGATGGCATTAAAGCGGCCCTGGGTCCAACAGTGTCTAAGCCTGCTCCCCTCCTATCAAAATCTGGAGAAAAAATTACAGATCAAACAAAGCAGCTAGAACGATGGACAGAGCACTACCTCGATGTCTATGCCACACTGAATACAGTAGACGATGTCGCCCTGGCGTCCCTTCCAGATCTCCCATTATTGGAATGCCTAGATACCATTCCTAGCCTTGATGATCTAAAAAAAGCAATTAACTGCATGAAAAATAGAAAATCCCCAGGGAGTGATGGCATCCCAGTGGAAGTAGTTAAGGTCAACGAATCAGTCCTGCTCCCTGAACTCTATAATCTCCTATGCCGCTGCTGGGAAGCAGGTCATGTCCCACAGGACATGCGTGACTCAAATATAGTCACAATATACAAGAACAAAGGAGACCGGAGTGACTGCAACAATTATAGGGGTATCTCTCTCCTCAGCATAGTAGGGAAAATCTTTGCTAGAGTGACACTATCCAAGATTCAAGTGATAGCTTCTAGAGTCTACCCAGAATCTCAGTGCGGATTTAGGAATGGAAGATCCACCGTAGACATGATATCCTCTCTTCGACTACTGCAGGAAAAATTCAGAGAGAGAGACAGACCCCTTTACATCGTTTTTGTTGATCTGGCTAAAGCCTTTGACATGGTCAGCAGAAGTGGCCTTTTCAAGCTCCTGAGGAAAATAGGTTGCCCTCCCAAACTACTGAAGTTCATTGAATGTTTTCACGAGGAAACGAAATGTACTGTGAAATATAATGGAGCCCAATCAGCATCTTTTGATGTTAGCAGTGGTGTCAAGCAGGGATGTGTGCTCGCACCTACTCTGTTTGGCATATTCTTCTCTTGCTTACTACACTATGCTTTCAACGACAGCAACGAAGGTGTATATCTCCACACAAGATCCTCTGGAAAACTATTCAATATATCAAGGCTGCGGGCAAAAACCAAGGTTAGGAGGATACTTATTATTGAACTCTTGTATGCTGATGATGCAGCTATTGTAGCTGACTCTGATATTCAGCTCCAGACCCTGGTTGACAAACTATCTGCCGCTTGCCAGAAGTTCGGCTTAAATATTAGTCAAAGCAAGACTAAGATACTGGTCCAAAACACTAATGCTGCACCTCAAGTAAACATTAATGGTCAACCACTTGAAATTGTTGATCACTTTTGCTATCTTGGCTCCATCATATCCAACGATGATCTACTGGATAAAGACATCAACAATAGGATAGCCAAAGCAATGGGCACCATGTCAAGGTTGCAGAAAAGAGTGTGGGACAACATATTGCTGACTAACAATACTAGAGCCTTAGTCTACCGGACCTGCGTGATGAGCACTTTGCTATACGGAAGCGAAACATGCTCAACCTACTCATGGCAGGAAAAAAAGCTGAATGTCTTCCACCTCCGATGCCTAAGGCGGATCTTTAAAATAAGGTGGCAAGATAAGATAATAAATGAGGAAGAGCTACAAAGAGCTGGGTGCCAGGACATCCGCTCTATTATCAGCAGCAGACGCCTTGGCTGGCTCGGCCACGTTCGCAGAATGCCAGTAGGTAGGCTACCACAAGATATACTGCATGGCGATCTTATTGAAGGCAGGAGAGCCGCTGGTAGCCCACTTTTACGGTATACAGACGTGTACAAACGTGACATGAAGCTATTTAAAATCGACACTAGCAGCTGGGAAGAGGTGGCACTGGATAGATCCACATGGAAAGAGAGCATAAGAGAAGGGTCTCGGATTGCAGATGCCATAAACAACAGAAGCAGAAAGAAGGCTGAAAATGTAGCTCCGCCTGGTGATTTTATATGCCCAACCTGCAACCGCAGCTGTGTATCAAGGATTGGCCTCTTTAGCCACACAAGAAGTTGCAAAGGGAAAAGATCGTCTCACGAGACGTAAAATGCCACAGAATGTTTTTCACCCAAAACAATAATTTAGAAAACAACAAAACAGTTAAACATTTACTCACAACACTAACGTATACTTGAATAACAAACAATTGGGCAAACTAATTGAATAAGAGCGATGGCTTTGCATTGTTTTTCGAAAGTTTGGAAGCTGTCCACTTTTGTTACTTACATCATTTCTGGACCTCCAAACTCTTCCAACTTGATTTGTAACTCAGTACATTTTCCACCCCACAAAACTTTTTAAATCGATCGATTGCATTTCTAGAGATCCAGTATCAATTCCAAAATGATTAATGTTGATTTTGTTAGTGTTTGTGATGAGAGGATTTACTTGGAATGCTAGAATAGTTGGCTATGCCTTTTTTTGTTTTTTCGTTAAAACAAAACGAATTCTTCTAACAAAATATAGACGGGTTTTATTTTCTTTGCAGTTGTAGATTCAGCTCATTTAATTTTGTTTTTATATCCCCCATAAAGTAACTTTTTTTGCGACCAATTGTTGTTCTCTAATTCAGGACGATGGAGTGTATATATTTCATTCAAGCACAATGCAAGGGGTTTAAACTTTTGGAAATTCATTGCACTTTATTGGGAAGAAAGAGTCTTAAGAATTCTTAAATCTGACTATGGTAGAATACTTTTGACAAGATGCTGTTAACAATCATGATTACCAGATTTCTGACTTTATGGTACTTACCACATGTCAAAATGTGTTTCTTGCTTTGGTTTATTATTCAGTGAAATGTAACAATTTCATGGTTTATTTTGCTCAGAAGAATGGTTGTTGCCCCTTTATTTGTTTCTGTCATGCTTATTGCCCCATCAGTTGCTATTGAAACGATTTTATTTAAAATGAGCTTAATTTTTTCAAGTTTTTTTTAGAAAGACTGACCGTATGGGCAACTTGTACAGTGTCTTTATATCGCTAGACTCATCTATAGCAAGTGATAAGACGGAAGAAAGTTGAATATCTTTCACCTGCAAATATGTTACATTTGAAGACATGTTAGCTATTCTATCTTGTACTGTTTTAGAAGATAGTGACAAATATTTGTTGTTGTTTTTTTTTGTCTCAAGATTTCTGTTTTGTTTTGAAATCTCGAAACAGTTCTTCAGATGCACGAAGGGAGCAGTCTTTGACATGCAATTTCTAGTCGTACCGCCATATTAGCATTACTTGTACATGGCATATAACTTTAAGAAGATAGTCCCTTCTAACTCAGTCCATTCCCAGCCAAAGCGAGTGCTGAAGATGCCAAATCGTGTTGCGTCGAAAGCGAATTAAAGCCTACTTAGAAACATCCGAAACTACCCTGAGTTTCAGGTGGGCTGACAACAGTGACAACGCGTGTAATGGGGAAGGGGTGTGGTGAAAAGAGAGTACAAGTGGCTGAGAGATTTTTTGGTGCCTAATGCAAATTTAACAGTTCGAACTTTTCACAATTTTTTTCTATAAAATAAAAAATATTTGCGTATGGAACTAGAGAGCCGCAACTTCACATCCAAAGAGCCGCATGTGGCTCGCGAGCCGCGGGTTGCGACCCCTGAGTTAGGCAATACAATCTATAGCAGTGTTTCTCAAACTTTTTTGTCTGCCGGCACAGTAAAAAATATATAAAAATTTCGAGGCACACCAGGAAGAGCAACAGTTGTTTTATAATCAAATGAAAAATTATTTGACCTGTTTTTAAAAGTTGCATTCAATATGAAGGGTGTGCCTGATTTTGAGACCCAATGCCATCTAAACGAGGCTCCAAAGTCGACAAACAAGCTCGCATTTCATAGTCCAATGTAAGAAGTATGTCTCTTTTCTTAGACTTGATTGCAGTCAGTACTGAAAATCGAAACTCACAAAACCATGAAGATATAAATAAATAATTATTTTGATTGCATTGAAACTGATTGCAGGATATAACTTGTTGATTGAAATCCAAAACATATCTAGGCTTTTCTCCGCAAAATTTGACTTAAGAATTGCATCATCCAAATGACTTCATTTTTGAGGATGCAGTGATAAAGTTTTCAAATGGTCCTTGAAGACTTAAATTTAATGAATTTCATTTGTCAAAAAAAAATCAGAGAGAAAGGTCACCTTAACCTACCAGATCTCGTAATGAATAGAAAATCCAAAGTCCAGTCAGCCTTAAGTTGGACGACAAGCTTTAACACTTTTCCCTTGGAGAGCCAACGAACGTTGGTATGATACAAGAGACATTTGTAGTCTGACTCCATTGCTTCACAGAGCTGAGAGAAAAGTCGGGTCGCAATCCGTCAAGATTTGATGAAGTTTACAACTTCAATAACTTGATCCAGAACAGACATCAAATCTTTTGGCAAAGACTTGAAGGCGAGAGCTTCTATGTGATTCATGCAGCAAACAACTAATACAATTGGATTTTCTTGAGGCACAACACTTACGAATCCCTTTCTATTTCCCTGCATGGAAGGACAGCCAACGGTGCTAACGCTGACACAGTTTTTCCACTGCCGTTTGAAGAGCAAAATGTTTTCGTTCACCACATTGAAAATATCTTCGCCTTTGGTCGTAGTTTGTAAGTCTTTGCAAAAATATGAATTAGTTGACACATTTTTCATCCTTTATGAACAAAATAAAAGCAAGCAGCTGGGATTTGCCGCTAACGTCAGTGTATTCATCAACTTGAAGAGACCACAGCAGAGACAATTCATTATCAGTCACGTCGAAGTGTTCGCAGATTTGATCTTGTAAATCTGACGATAAGTCTTCAATTCTGTACGAGATAGTATCATTTGACATAGGCACTTTCTTAACCTTTTCGGCGGCATCGGGTCCTAGGATTGTTTCAACAACTATTGCTAAAGCTGGTGCAATGACAGATTCAGCCTCTGTGTGTGCGTTCTTGCGCATTGCTAATAACTGAGCAGCCTTATAGATTGCAATCAATCCCTGGCAGCTTTAGGTAGTTCTTGAGTTTCTTAGCTTGTCTATTCAGTTGAGTCCTGATGTTTTCAAAGTATTCATTCAATTTGCTTGAAAAATGCGCCTCAGTGGTGCATTGCAGATCAGACAATAGGGCAATGGAGAATCTTCAGTTCCAGAAGATATGAAACCATATCCTAGGTTATCTTCTTTGTACCTTCGTTTGGTTCCTTGCTTTTCATTTGACGCTTGCGCAGTTTCATTCTTGCAAACGTATTTCTCCATGTATAACAATGAATAACGCTTATTGATAATTTGTTATTATTAGCATAGAGTTAAAAAATTTATATAAAGCGCATCGCTTATTATTATCGTTACCTAATTAAAAATTGATGTGTGTCTGATTAGGCGGCCTACATTTCAACCATCATAATAATATAAATATAGTGGACAATTCCATAATGGCTATACCGGTTTCTGTCAAAATGAAGCGATCTGATTTAGCAGGGCATAGAAAAAGGGTGAGTGTGGGCTCTTTTACTGATCGTTATAAGTGGTGATGTCATCGCAACGTCAAATAAAAATTTACGCTTCACGTGTGGCGTTCTGGAAACCCTAGTGTGCCGCGGCACACAGTTTGAGAAACACTGATCTATGGAATAGTTAAGATTTTCGTGAACAAGTTCAGATAAGACAAGTATAATTAACACATGCAAGAAGGACATCAAGACTTACCTTGCCTCTAAACTTTTAATTTTGTTTCCTTTCTTTCCTTAAAGAGCTATCTTCAAGATAGCTTACAACACTATATTGATGAAATTATTATCATGGGAGGAGAATGGATGAGGTACTAAGGGGGGGGGTGAGCAGTTGGGCAATGATGTCGTAGGGCACGTTTGAGGAGCAGATTGCTAATGCGTTGCCTAATTGTGTTAAATGGGTCATATTTTTAGTTCTTTTCATTGATGCATTTGTTTAATTAAGCTCTTTTTAAATGTGTGTGTTTCAATGTAATAGGGGGAGTCTAAATGTATTGTTTCGCTCATCTACACTAAAAATCTAGACCTGACGACTGTGTTATTAAATTGTATCAATATCTTATAAACTTATGTTTATCTACTTAATAAAAGGAACTACCTTATAGAATTCCACTTGATAACAAGAAATACATGTCAGACACACTTCATGACTGCTAAGAGAAATTCTTTACTTAAGAAAGCAATGTAAAGATACATTCGTCTAGATATATTTAAATAATAACCCACCGCTTTTTATGTAAATCTTCAGTGTTTTAAATAAAGATAAAGATGTAACAATACAACATGTATACATGAAATACAGTCTATCAACAAGTACGTCTCTTGTAATTGTACGCTTGTGATTTTGAAAGAATATATTTTTATAAAGCGTATATCAACTCACTCTGTCTGACTGGTCAAAAAAGGTTTGTACACGTTATTTCTCCGACACCCAATATCGAATCAAGTTAAAATTTTGCACAATTATTTCTTGTACCTGACAACATAATGATAACTTTAAAGGAATCCCAAAACTTTGCTTATTGTCAGTAACACACAAACATGTTCAAGTCTTTGAGAATCATTCCCCCAAAAAGACTAAGTAGCCTATAACACTCACTTTGGTAGAAATGTGATGTCGCTGTTCTAAACGTTTACCAGGTACCCGCCGTTATTTTATCAGCTTCGTGATGAGAAGGAAACTTTTAGGGAGGTCATTCCGACCTGATGCCCAGGTTGTTATTTCAACTACATGTATTCACTATTAGTTACACAACAATAGTATGAAATAAATCGGTAAGCGGGGTTTGAATGGTGGGACAGAACGTTTGATTTAATGTAAGGAATCAATTGTTTTGATGATATTTTATAAGCCCCAAATGGAATATTTGAGCGTTCAAAAGTTACATTTTGATTATAGTAGGATGTTTTGGATGTAAAGCATTTTAGTAAACTAATGATATATTTATATTTTTATTGTAACTCCAATACAGTTTATTT
>JADKLZ010069076.1:0-10837 GCA_021533235.1 Biomphalaria straminea | reverse complement strand
AGGTTTTTATCTGTTATCAATGATTGCTCCATCTTTTATTTTGTAAATCATTTGATATTTAAATATGTACACTTCCTCCAAAATTTGAGCATCAATATTTATTTAGGATGGCTGCCTGCTCGTGAGATAAGAGCTTTGGACTCCTCAACTCTTTGGTCCATAATTTGAATCCTGTTGCTGCTTCTCTCCCTTGCCATTAAAAAGTTGTTTAAGGCTTGTTATCATTTTCATTTCTGAAGAAACATCTATTAGCAAACATACAACATTTTATCTTCAACATGCGTACATACATTTTGTTCTTCTCTGCGTTTAGTTCTATTCCAACAGCTGCATCTTCAGTCTGGAAGTTAAGTGGGATTATTTTAAAACGAGTTTTCTCTCAAGATAACAGAATGGAGTAATAAAGATTAAAAGAATAATATAAAACTAATCACCAGTACCTCGGTACAAGTATTTAATCTTTTAACATTCTCAGTCTAAGAATCTATTTTCCAAACAATTTTTATATCTTCATTGTTTTGATTACAGGACATAAAAAGAAATACTCATTATTATTTATGTTTCACTATTATTTCTTTACTTTTTTGTTGTTTTTTTTATAAGGACCACATAACATTAACATAAAAATGCAATACTAATAAACAGTTTTATACTTTAAAAAAAAAAAAAAAAAAAAAAAAAAAAAAAAAAAAAAAAAAAAAAAAGCCAAATTCCTTAATTCGGTCATAGAAAGAATCAACAAAGCATTTGTTTCCTAATAATTAATGTAATATCTTGTCCCAACTTCGAAACCTCGCTTAAAGACCTATTGGTTGCAACCAATTTTTTTTGTTCTTTAGTTAAATACATATAGATGAGATACCAACCTGGACATCTGGTCGGAACGAATTCTCTAAAAGCGAAGTATCTTTCTCATTACGTAGCTAATGTTTACACAATAAAGGCGGGTATTCAATACACCTTTGGAACTCCGGCATCACATTTCTGTCCTATGCTACTTATTTGTTAAAGATTGATTCTCAAAGACTTAAACATGTTTGGGTATAGCAGCTAACAAGCAAAGTCTTGGGATTCCTTTACACCAGCGGTCTTCAACCTTTTTTTGCCTACCGCCCCCTTTTCGTATTTTTTCATTTAAAAAAATCCGCCAGCGACCCCCTCTAAGAAAAACACTTATAAAGAAGCGTGAGAATGCAAATTTGAACAAAATATCATTTATTTATTAATTTTTATGCTGTTAATAACACTTATCCCACTCGGGAGAGGACCGCATGACAAAGGCGATCTTCTTTGGCGAGTCTTGAGTAGGACGGCGTTACAAAGCGTTAAAAGATCCATTCAGGCGCCATAGAGGAAAGTACCTTGCAGCATTCTCTGGTAATAGATGGTCTCTGAGAGAGACAGAGCTCCCACAAAAGCTGCGGAACAAACATTTGAGACTAAAAAAAAGCATTATTGAAGACAGGCGCAAAAAAGACGGAAAGAAAACTTAAGTAGACCGCCAGCAGACAAAGGCTTTGTCTGCATAAAATTCGGGAAAATATGCAGATCGAAACAGGGTTAGCGTAGTTATGTGAAACACTGCACTCAGCCGCAATCTCAGATTGAAGACAAAATAGCCAAGATTATCATTATACAAACATTATGTCAAATAATTTTCAGTGATTACACACAAAAATTAATCTCATTGTCATGGCTTTCTTTCAAATCCTAAGAATTATCCCCTTTTAATTTTTTTTTAATATTAGGGCCTATTGTTTTAAGGTTTAATTGTAAATTTAGTTTTATTTTTAATATAAAAATTAGTATTGCTGAATTCACTTCAAAAAAATAGACTAATGAGAACCGTGTGCCTCCTGCAGTCTGACAATATTATACATTTCAAGCTTTAAATTAGCCAAAGCAAGGCGAAGGTCTCCTGTAGTCGCTAAATCCAGTCTATTGCTTTGCTTATTCATTAAGTTTGTTATTCACTAAATGTAGGTTAACCATGTATGTTCGTGGAAAAGCTAAAAGCTATAAAACACCTTCGTCTCCGACCACAGTTTTGGAATTTTACTAAAAAATTTAAATGCAGCCAAATCTCCGTCGTGTCTCCAGATGCTCAGGTAGGAATGTTCCATCGTTTGAGTGCCAGGACATCTTTAGGGGCCCCTGAATTTTGCGTAATATTTAATTTAATTATTTATAAAACACTCAGTTGCCCCAACCCTTAAGTGGGGGCCCGAGGGGATTTTCTAATTCTCCCCCTCCTTTCCCCACCATAGCTACGCCTCTGTGTTCCTTCTATGTTTACATTCGTTTCTCTAAAGACATAATTTTGTATATCTATTTTTTCCTGCTACTTAAACACATTTTCCGAAATAATGTAATAGCCTAAATCCGTAGACAGTTTTACCAGTAGGCTTCATCCTTTTAGGGTCTACATACATAGCAATTAAATAGCAAATAAAGGCCTATATTTCTTATAATTATATACAGTTCATTGCATTGTTACATCTCCAATGGCGCATTAAAATGTGTGTACGTGTGAGACCCACTGATACATGCTTAGGCGACTAGTCACACAGGTCAACCAACTACTGTCCCTAGCGTGACCTGTGCTCTGCGCATGACCCGAGCTTGGACGGACGAGAATGTGTGATCTGTGTGTGTTGTACATGCAAAATTGCAGTCCAGTTGGAGAGACAGTTGTACAGTGGAGTCCAGCAGATAGCAAGCGTGCAGTTAGAACTGTGTGTGAATGAACAGTCTTTGAAAATGTAGCATATACGCGTTTTAAAGAGACTTGTGTTAGTTAGGCAGTTGTATTGTTCTTAAGCATTTGTAGATAGTGTCGTATTGGCTGTGGTGTTGTATTTGTTATTAAACAGCCACTGTGTTATTGAAGCTCTTGTCGTTACGTTCTTGTATTAGATGTGCTGTGTTTATGTTAAGCAGTGTTTGCAGAAGGCCTGAGAAGTGAAGTTCGTAACAGAATGTACGCATATTAATATATTATTAAACTTAACATACTAATTTTGTTGACAGATAGACCTAGAAATGGATGCCCAATATATGATATAGAATGTGTTGGCCGAAGTGCATAGAAATTCACTAGCCGATTTTGACACTCAGTCCGTTTGATCATCTAAGAGCTGAGCCGCAGGCTCTTCGAGCTCTAAGTTTGAAAAGAAACCCGTTTGGCCGCCAACCAGGAAAAAAAAAAAACCTGCGTTAACCACCGTTATGTCAGGGAGTGACCAGAGTCAATGTCTAACTGACACTCCGGACGCATGGACTAGAGATCAGTGCCGAAGGCCAAGTCGATACCGGGGGCCACCGCAATTTTCCTATGTTGTAACACGCTAACCGTGCGTGAATTGCGATTAATTACACGGTCCAATGAGGAACAGCGCATGGATTCGTGACAGGTTTGTGGGAGCTTTCGTGCTACTCCGTGCAGTGTAAGAGGTAAGACTCTCGTCCACCTGTGGGCACCCTCACGGGAGTTCTATTTGTTTCGCCTAACTACTTCCTCTCGTAGTCGTTTCCGCGTGGGCGCCTACGTTGAGGCAGAGTAACGTGCCCGTGGACACTAAGTCCTCCTTTTTCTCACGGTCTTCAGTTTTGACAAGGCTGTAAAAGTTTTAGAGAGAAACATTAGATTTGTGTCGTTCATGGTTTTAATTTAACGGAAAAGTAAATCATTAATTTGAACTGCCAAATTTAACATTATAACAATAAATAATTAAATGAAATATAATAATTTATTTTAAAAATAAAAGACCAACATATAAGTGTAAATATTATAATTATTGTAATTTCAACCAGTAAATTAAATAATTTTAAGCTTAGTATTTCATTGAATAATTTAAAACTCCATTGGAGTTACTTTAAAATTTTAAATATATATCTTAAATACTTCATGTTTTTCGAAAGTACAATCATTGTCAGCAACCAAATCAAGTTTTTGAATACCTATTCTGAATAGGTTGTTCAATAATTCCAATGCATAATAAGACATACTAATAAAGGTTTCTGCCTGCCTGGTTATGTTATTCTGACTTAACGTGGAAACGATTACTTTTGGAAGTATTTAGGCCAGCGTTTCTCAACCTTATAAGCTGGGCGACAACTTTGAATAACCCCCCACTCTGCCGCGACAACCCCACCTTTACACACGCATGCAGCAATAGAAGAGTAGACTATAACAATCCATATTTTCGATGGTCTTAGGCGACCCCAGGCCAATGGTCAATCGACCCACAAGGGGGTCGCGACCCACAGGTTGAGAACTTTATATTTAGGCTAAATGAATAGCTAAACCCAACTTCCCGTGGGTTGTCCAAGGAATTGCACGTTGTGGAGAGCCTCCACGTCCCTGTCGATAATCAATGCGAGTTTATCAAGGGGCCGTTACATCAATGGCGAGTCCTGCACGGTTAGCTTGGTACAACATAGGAAAATGGCTGGGGTTTCCTGTGTAATCACCCTCGGCCATGTTTTCTAGTCCATGCGCCTGGAGTGCCGTATACGTCGGAAATAGCAATGTCTTACATAGACATTTACTTGGACCCTAACAGACAGAACGTTTTGTTCAAGCAGGCTTACAAGCCTGGAGCTCTAAGGTAAACATAGTAATATCCTATACTATTAAGCGAGCAATTCTTGTATATATATATATTTATTTATTTATATATATATATATAAATTTTATTTCGAAAACGGCTCTAACGATTTTCTTTAAAATTTCAAGGTATGTGCGTATTAGTGAGAAAAAAATTCTGAACTCATTGGCCACATCGGGAAAACTCGAGTTCGACCGTTATTTCGATATGAAAATGTCTCAATTTAATTTTGGTTTGAAGGTTTTATGAATGAAATGGAAAATTTATGAATGAAAGTTTTCCATGACGTAAACGGGAAAAACGCTGCTTACGTCACTAGGCTTACTATAGTGTACTTCTTTGCAAACAAGAACGCGTTTAGAGATATGAATGAAGGGATGTGTAAAACTAAAAGCAGACCACGGGCTATAGCACCACTGGGATGGATGGATGGTAAAAGCCGGTATGAACTTTTTATTGTCCGACAGTCAGGCTGGGCAGGGCATTTATTTAACCGAGCAAGGCTCGGCCACCTGATATAAAATTAAATGTACCAATTTATGATTAGTTATTGCGTTTTAAGAACTTAATAAATTGTTTACACCTAAATTGCGTAGGGCGGTGTAGATACCGTTTACTTTGTTATTTTTTTTTGCTGGTGATCTCCAGCTGTCTCGTTCTGAGGCCGCATGCAACCAGGTGCTCTATTCTATGTCAATTGTCAGCTAAGGCCAGTTGGCGCCTAAGCTGGTCTTTTAAGCATTTCGGTGTTACGCCGACCACTTTATTAGCTCACCAAAAAAAAAGACCGCCTTTGCCATGAGTTTGTCTGAGATTCGTCTCCCATACAGGATACTGCTCTGTCAAGCGTAACTGTCGGACTTAAAGAATTCCCTCTATACAAAGACCGAGGACAGACGCAGACGCGAAAAGAAAATCTTAATCGACCACCGGAGGAAAATGGTTATGCTTGCCCTGGATGTGGCAAAATATGTAAGTCAAATCTGGGGCTGCGTAGCCACGGGAAATACTGCATTTCTCATTAATCTTCGGATTTGATGTCAAGCCTTAATATAATTATTATTTTGCTGGTAAAATTATGACCATGCATTCATGCTTCAGTGTCTAATGTCCCGTACCAAAACAAAGGAAATGGTGATTACACAGCTGCTCTACTCCTTACTTGCTCACACTGAACAAGATATCTAGCTAGCGGTCAACGAGTTTGCGTACGCTGCAGCCACTTTTGATTTAACTATAAACCTCAGTAAAAAAAATGGGGTTACCGTTAGGGCGTGGTGATGAAAGCCCAGGAGATATCTGAATGGAGGGATGTGTAAAAGCAGGCCATATCCTTCCATGGGCTGTAGCACCAGTAGCAGTAGTATATAACCTTTCTTAGTATAAATTATTTAACCGAGCAAGGCTCGGCCACCTGATATTATTAATTAATTGTAATATTAAATTTAAATTTAAAAAGCTAATGGATATAGCAGTTTTTTTTAAATCACCTTTAAATAGGAAACTTTTATAGCTAAAATATTTGCTTAAATTGAAAGTTTTTGTAATTACTTAAAAATAGTTATATATTTTGACAGCCATTTAGCTTTGTTATGCCTGCACTATACTATTGCTATATGTTTTGACATTTCTGCAGATGATATTACATTAATTTTGAACGTCTTATCCTTAAAGGGCGCACTAAGTGTTAAACTAAGAACATTACACTTTATAACCACAAATAACACCAACGCTAGAACGCCAGATTCATGAGTGAATTTATTTACACACTGTGTTTACACACATGACACACAACATCACAACACTCCCTTAGTCAAGGGGAATCATTCAAGCTACACATATAAACAATGTCAACATTAATTACAATTTCTCTTTTCTTTTTCTCACTCATTCTTTCTTTCAACTTAAAGGCAAAAATCCAGAATCGGGAAAAATGTACAAAAATTAATTCAGAAATATCATAGAACATACTATATCAATAAGTATTTTATACCTGACAAAAATAAAACGTAGAAGATTTGTGTTAAGCAAAATTACTCAGAATTATACAAAGTCAATGTTCTTTTCTTTTCTTTTCTTTTTTTTTTCTTTCATTTTTTTTTCTTTCAATTTTTTTTTTCTTCTCTTTTTTTTTTTTTTTCATTTTTTTTTCAAAAAACAACATATTAGTTAATATTAGAACTACAATTATAGATTTGATGAATAAGAAAATGAAATAGTAGGCATATTTACAAACAAGAAATAAAATATGGTGTGAAAAAAAAAGGGAAATAATAGTGCTGATCACACAAACTCATCCGGGAGTCTTCCTTCTTGCAGTATTGTCAGAAGTAGAAGTCCAGATGCGCCCCGTTTGGTCATCACATCAGCTAGTTGTGCTCTTCCAGGACACCAGCGAATTTCAATTATTTCAGTCCTCTGCATCTCATTGATGGAAGCGATGTCAATACGCAGCCTTTTGTCTTCCACTAGCTTGGTGGTCTGCAGCGCTTCAATGACACTTCTCTTGTCAATGAAAACTGTGATAGACAAAGACTGATTCTCAATACCACAGAGCTCTTCAATTACAGTTCTGTAAAAGATGGCAGACCCTTGGCCTTCTTGCAAGCCTAATGCCTCAGCCGCTATGGTAGATCTCACTACCCTTTTGATCTTTGAGGCTTTCCAAAAAATCGGACAACAATGCCCGTCTCTGTCTTTAATCCATACAATATGGGCACTTGTACTTCCTGTGCCACCACTAAGATTACCCAAGGCAGCATCGCAGAACAGAAGCAGCTCCCAGTCTTTTTCGGGTTTTCCATTTAGACCTCTATACAATTGTATGAGTCTTAAGTCTTTTAACTTTCCGATGGCTTTTAATGCTCGCATTAGGTCTGTAACCAAAGCTTTGTTTAACTTTGTGCTGAGATAAACTAACTCAAAAGCCATATCAGGTCTGGAGCCTTGAACGACCCAATTTAACTGGCCAATGAGTTTTCTGTACAAAAACTGTTCTGCATCATTCAGCTGCAAGTCCTTTTGCAGACATCTTTCTGGTTCTAACTTTGGGCGATCAAGTTTTTCGATGTACGCTGTGTGGTCCAGGATGATCCCATCTGTAACTTGTCTGATGTCGAATCCGATGTAATAAAAATTTCGCTCTTCTAATTTTCCTGCCACAAATCGTTGCCGCAATCCACACATAGTCTTCTCAAAAACGTCATCGCCAGCATGAAGAAAATCGTCGACGTGGCAACAAATAATGCCACATACATCTCCATCAGTCATTAATGTGAACAGTGCTGGATCAAGGCTGGACTGTTTGCAACCAAGCTCAATAAGCTCTTCTTTGACACTTAAATAGAATTGTCTTGCACCATCCTTGAGTCCATATAGCCCATGCTTCAGTTTCCAAATGACTTTGCTTGGAGTATTACTCTCTCTTGGGGGTATAATATGCACCTCTCTATCTAGGGGCTTTCCTTGTAAAAATGCAGATTTGATATCTGTTGTTTTAATCTGCCACTGTTTACTAGCCACAATGGCCAAAAAAAATTCTCATGGAACCTTTGGCGACAGTTGGACTATCTTTTGGTATTAAGTCTTGCTCTTCAAATCCTCTTACAACGAGACGTGCTTTGGGTGAACCATTTTTCATAGTTATAACCCACCGTGTAGAAATAGCATTTTGTCAACAATCTTCAACCTCTTCATATGTTTCAAACTGTCTTAATTTCAGTAACTCCAATTGTTTGGCTTCAACAATCTCTTTGCTTAATTCAACTATTGATAAACAAACATTGTCACTATTGTCAGACCTTGAATATTTCCACTCAATTTGTTCAAGGTCTACACTTTTTCTTTCTTTGTCTACATTATTTTCTATGTTATACCAATATTTATACTTTCCAGTGGCGTTGCCTGCTCTTCCCAGAATTTTAGCTTTCGTCCATTGTTCTGATCCGTCCATTCTGTATTCTATTTGTTCATTTGGCTTCAAACAAGTTACAGAATGAATGTCTGTCCTTGTGTTACTTTCATCTCTAATAAGTTCACCATCTCCATCAAATAGTTCACTTACACCACTTTTGACGACGTCATGAATCGTTTCTGTGTTCTCCTCATTACCTTCTATACTCTCTTCCTCATCCACGTTCACTTTATAAAGTCTGTTTGGTGCCACTCTGACAAATACACCGCCATGTCTGACAAAAACAACTTTTCCATCTTGAAAAACCACCTTTCCAGGTCCTAACCATCTTTCTTTGCCTTCACGCTTGTAAAAAACTTTGTCACCATTTTGAAACACCTGCTCTGATGCTCGAACTTTAGAACGCAGGGCTCGTCGTATTCTTTCACTTGACTCTGATTGAATGTAAGCTTTACGTGCCTCGTGGAGAGCGGTCAGGTGTTTATGAAAGGTTTCACTTGTTGTGCTACCCTCTAGGGCTGGTAGTTTTGCCTGAAGAATGTTTGGCAAACTAGGGTTTCTCCCAAACACAAGCTGATGGCTTCTATGACCATTTCTCATTTGCAAAGAGTTTTTAGCCATATTTGCCCAGAATAAGAGAGTTTCCAGATTTACGTCTGAATTTTCAGCCTCAAGTTTCATTAACATGTGATCGGTAATAGCATGGACTCGTTCACACAAGCCATTCTGATGTGGACTGAAAGCTGCAGTAGTGCAAACTTGAATGTTCAGGATTTAGGCCACTTCTCGAAGCTCGTCAGAATTAAACTCGCCGCCATTGTCCGTCATCAATCCCTTCATCACTCCGAATATTCCAACCCAGTTTGTCATCAAGGCATCAATGACATTAGACGTTTTCTTCCGATTAATTAGTACAGAAACACTGTACCTCGACAACATATCAACCATGTGCAGTATCCATTGATCTTTGTACTGTTTGAGATCCATTGGAACTTTTTAATTAAAGTCTCTGGCCATTGGGAAAGCCACTACAGGTCGAGGTGGTGTCTTAGCAAATACTTTGCACAGTTCACAGCTTCTTTCTATTTCTGTTAATTCCTCTTCAAAATCTTCGCACCAAATGTTAGCGTCTTGAAGTAAAGCCCTAAGTCTATCCCTCGGAGGGTGTGCGAACTGCCTGTGTAGTTTTCTAATAGTCGCCTTGCGTTTTTCTGGAGTTTCGTCGAATGCTTTTACTGTGTTGACCTCTTTAATTTCAATCGTTTCTGATTTGTCAATTGGGATGCAATAATGACCAGATGAAGTTAAGTTTAAGGCAACCTCTTTTCCAAATATGACAGCTGTGTCATTTTTTAAATTCATTTTTACTCTTGCTGTTTTCATGGCAGATCTGGAGAGTAACAATGGTATGTCTGTTTCAACAGCATCAGTCAGGAGCTTAACTTTCTTTCCAGCCACCGTGGCAGGTAACTCATATTCACCCTTTGATTTTATTATTGTCCCACCTCCAAACTTAAACATTCTGTAACCTTCTCTTAACTTCACTTTGTTGCGGTCCTCTTCATCTAAACTGTCCAAAAATGCCTGCAACCACGTCATTCCACACACTGTACTACTGCATGCGCTGTCCAAAACGGAACAGTTAAAAGCTTCAACGCCTAATTGGGAAGTTTCTTGTTTGTGATTTCCTGTGAACAAACAGGCTTCTTCTTTGTCAACCACATTGACCCTCTTAGACATGTTTTCCCAACTATCAGGGCATTTGGGCAAAAGATGTCTGTATGACCCACATGATTTGCATGTCAGGATATTTCCATCGGGACCAACTGGGTTGATATTTTTCGAGCTTCGTGGAAATTTTGGAAGTCCGAAACCTCGGTTGCCGCCTCTTCCCATAACCCAGAAGTCCGTGGATCGAAACCACGCTCTGCTACCACTTGTTAAACTAAGAACATTACACTTTATAACCACAAATAACGCCAACGCTATAACGCCAGATTCATGAGTGAATTTATTTACACACTGTGTTTACACACATTACACACAACATCACAACACTCCCTTAGTCAAGGGGAATCATTCAAGCTACACATATAAACAATGTCAACACTAAGAAGCCTAAACAAAGAACTGCATCATATGTACTATCAAACAATTAAGTTCCTCTGCTCAATGACCTAACCCTATCTGCTGATGTGACCGTGATAGAATATGAACAAAACTTTTTCACTAACATACATTTTTATTCAAAAACATTATATTGATATAATTGAATTCTGATGTTCTTTCTAACGATATTGATATCTGCTTTTTT
>JADKLZ010068990.1:0-14275 GCA_021533235.1 Biomphalaria straminea | reverse complement strand
GACATGTTTTACCATTTTAATCTTCTTGCCTCATCAATACAATTTTAACCTCTTCATAATTCTGACTCTGGATCAAATTATATTTCAACATACAATTTTTTTCAACTTTGTTGTTAATTTGTATGATAGCAACAAAGCCCTTTCTTCCTATGAATACACCGCTTTAAACAAAGTTAAGAATCCAATAAAATCCTAATTCTCTTTTATACTTTCAAAAAGGTATGTCTAACCTATTGATAATATTCTTGAACCTGTCTTCTTTTGCTTTCACTTCCCCTTTCTTACACAGACTTAACACATTTCTGTAATACTTGGTCCCCTTTTTTTTTCCTTAAGTTTCTTTAACTCAAGTTATAACTCAAGTTCATCTTGCTTCTTTTAGCTTCTCTTTTTGTCCTTCTCCGATGCCTCTCTTTTTTTACATCGTTCATGTTCCTCATTCTTAAATCCTTCCTCGCTTTTCAATCTTTCTCTCAGCTAAAAATTTGGAATTAAATGAAAACTAGTCCATAGAATTTTCAATCTCCAATTTTTAAGTTACAAATGAAAAAAAATATCAACAACAAATGAGAGAACAATAATATATATAATAATATAATATAATAAAAAGGAATAAATTATTAAATTAGTTTTTGTTTTAATGACGTTAGATCTAGGGATTTCTAACGCCACCACAGTCCAGCATGCATTACAAATTGGAAACAGAATACACAGGTAGCATATATTTGATAAAAGAATCCTTTAGTAAAACAAAAATGTTCAATGTAAATAAAGAAAAAAAGGGAGGGGATTACAAAGATGAGGACAATAATTTTATATTCTAAAGCATCTTAACTATACGAATTGCGTAATTGTCGGTGGCCGACGTGACAGAGGTGCTTAATGACAACGTTATAGATTTGCTTAGGTAACAACTTGCCTTAGCTGACATAGAAGAGAGCATCTGGTTACAAGCGGCTTCAGAACGAGACAGCTTGAGGCCACTGTCACAGGCTAGTTTTAGAACCCATGTGACATGAAGTGACATATGGTCACTTATCCAGTATTTCGTGTTTTAGCACGAGGAAAATTTAGAGACTCTTGAGTAAGGGTCGATGTTTATCAGTTAGTGTAGAACTCCAGCAGAGCATAGACGTGATACAATTTTCTCCGTCTGTAACATATGTTTAACTAGTCTGATAGCAAGTGCTTAGTTTCAGAGATACTTTTGGATTTATATTTGTATTAACATGTTTTGTTGTGTGATTTGCCAGTACTTTATTATTACTCTTATTTCATGTGAATAAATATTGTCTGCAAAGAAGGAGTTCTGTTTTGGGTGTATCTAAATATATCGTGGCCTTAGTACATAGTATCATTACGCAAAGGCTGAATAGGCCAGGACAAAATATTCCATATTGCGTCAATGCAACACACCAATGAGACCAGAAGAGGTCTCAGCACATAATTAGACATTCGCGTTAACACGTAGCACGACAGTTTTGCAGCCACCCAAAAAAGGTTGCAGCATACACATTTGAAACCACAAGAAAATCCGCTGCCGAGGCAAGACGCAGACTCAAAAATAACACACAAACTCAGAGGTGGCCCTGTCAGATGCTGTCGAAATCTCCTATTCGCAAGAAAAGTTGAAGAAGTGATTTTGTATTGATTGTTAAACAAAATAATGATTATTAAAATGGTTCTTTTAAAAAATAGTTGGCGCGCGTCAAAACGGCAAATAGCTATAGAGAGTTTTAAAAAGTTTCTGTTTGTGTCTTTGTTTGACCAAAACAGCCCTACTGCAAGAGATCTCGGTTAATTAACAGAAATATAATATTACAATAAATAAGCCGAAAAAAGATATGCTTACGCTACTTGTGTTTTGATTGTCAGTCACTTTTGTCACGTTACTTAATTATACTTAATTTGACATTAATTTTTTTTATTGGAATAATAATGAGCTTCTGCTATTGTAAATTAAATTATATTTTGACACTGTTTAATTGGACTTATCCAAGGAGATTTTTTTCAAATTCACGAACAATTAAACTACAAAACTGCTCAGTTTAGCTTGCTTGTGTTTTTTTCTTAATAATTTCAAAGATCTTTTATCTATATTGCAACAGTAAGAGATATAATTTAAACTATACTGCCACATCTGAGTGGCCTAGTGCTGACACATTCAGTTCCCACTCTTACATTTGAAGGGCTTGTCCACTTTAAAAATATTATCAGCATTAAACAGGATATTTGACTTTTTGTTTTCTTGTCCAAATTTTTTAAATAATAATATTATTAATTAAGACTTTAAATAAAGTTTGTAAATAAAAATATTTAAAATGCAGTTATATTATAAAGAACAAAAGCTTGTCACTTGTCAAAGTAATATGATGATGATGATAAGATGATGCCAAATGAACGTTTCATACTAACCTATTAAGAGAAATTGTACTTTTTTTGTTGGTAAAAATTAGTTAACACCTTTTTAATGAAATAAAATCGAATTAATGATTATTTAATAAGTGGTGGAATTAAAATCCAAAATCAAAAATCACAAACACATCATGAGACTTAAAAAAGAAGTTATTTTACTTTGACGTATAGAAAGCATTTGCTGGATTACGGATACCAAAGAAAATTGCCATCTAAAACAAAACAGTGAATGGACAGTTTGTATAAAATGCTTGGTTTAATTCACAATGTCTCAAGCAAAGCAGAACATAGTTGTAGTTCTCTACTCAGTGGCGTAACAATGGTTGTTGATTGGGGGTCCAAAACAGTAAATCAACCTAGGCCCCCACTTGAGAGGGCCCTCCCCCTAGTGTCCGAACAGTATATCAGGTATAGCTGAACACTAAATGCAATGCGATTTACGATGAACTGTTAGTATTACACTATATCTCGAGTAAAGGTTTGATATAATGAGTAGGGCATCACTTAATGAATGACTGAGATGATACCTAAGATTTTGTGTACGAAGCAGGACGTTTTGAGCCGCCGTTTTGGTGACACAATTTCCGCGATGCCGTTTTGGCGCGAAGGTCGTTTTGGCGCCCCCGTTTTGGCGATAGGGAGGTTTTAGTGCGAAATACATTATGTACGTTTATAGTGTTATTTCGTTAAAAAGAATTATTCATATCTATGTTTTGCATGAGTGTCTGTGTTAAGACATATTTTTTCACATACACAAAAAGAAATATTTGTGTCCGCTATTTTTGGTATATAAGTTTAATATTTAAATATTGTTAAATCTCTAGCATTACACAACACAAGGCTGCCATTCAAACTTTACATTATACATGGATGAGATAGTCAAAATTACTAAGTTATTAAGAATTTTTTTTATTGGGAGCGGGCTTGGATAAAATATATATTGTTATAAACCTGTTGTGGTACAGATGGGGGAGTAGTGGACTTTGGGAGAACAAATCTGATCCAGCATCGAATAGACACCGGAAACACAAGGCCTATCCGACAGCAACCACGTCGCCTGCCACTAGCAAAACACCAGGAAGCTATGGACATGATAGAACGAATGAGGCAGCAAGGGGTTGTTGAACCAACAGTCCATGGTGTTCACCCATCGTCTTGGTAAAGAAGAAAGATGGATCCACGAGATTTTGTGTCGACTATAGATTATTAAATGACGCCACACACAAGGACAGCTACCCGCTACCTAGGATCGACGACACATTGGACACACTTGCTGGGTCGCAGATCTTTTCCACCCTTGACCTGAAGAGCGGTTACTGGCAAGTGGGACTACACCCCGAGGACAGAGATAAAACGGCCTTCTCTGCTGGTAATGGTCTCTGGCAATTTTCTGTGATGCCTTCTGGACTCTGTAACGCCCCAGCCACATTTGAAAGACTAATGGAGCACGTGTTAAGAGGGCTCAACTGGACCACGTGCCTTGTTTACTTAGATGACATTATCGTCATAGGCAGAAGCTTCGAGGAACATCTTGCGAACCTGAAGGAAGTATTTGAGCGAATTAGAAATGCTGGAATGAAGTTGAATCCAAAGAAGTGCTCCTTGTTGAGAAGGAGCGTCAAGTATCTTGGGCACATCGTGTCGAAGGATGGAGTCAGCACAGACCCGGACAAAGTTAAAGCCGTAAATGGATGGCCGATCCCCGCTAATATCCAGGAGTTAAGAAGCTTTCTTGGACTCTGCACGTACTACAGACGTTTCGTGCCAAACTTCTCTAGCCTCTGTAGCGCCCTTCATCGATTGACAGAACCGAAGCGGCCATTTATTTGGACAACAGAATGTCAGGAGGCCTTTGAGAGACTTAAAAAGGCTCTTGTTTCATCACCCGTTCTGGCCTACCCGATACCAGGAGAGACGTTCATACTCGACACCGACGCGTGCAATACTGGAATTGGCGCTGTCCTATCCCAAAAGGTAGATGGAACTGAGAGGGTCATAGCTTACTTTAGTCGGAGCTTGTCCAACGCAGAGAGAAACTACTGTGTCACAAGACGTGAGCTACTGGCAGTTGTGGATGCCATACAACACTTTCACAAATACTTATATGGGCAAAAATTCATCCTTAGGACAGATCACGCTGCTCTTCAATGGCTTTTGTCATTTAAAAATCCTGAAGGACAAGTCGCCAGGTGGACTGAACGTTTGCAAACCTACGACTTCGAGACACAGCACCGAAAAGGACAGACTCACCAGAATGCTGACGCGTTGTCTCGACGACCTTGCAGAATGGAATGTAAACACTGCAGCAAGGTTGAAGAAAAGGAAGTTATCATTGATTGCCAACGTCTTGGGGTACAAGCTTCCGGGTCATGGTCCGACGAAAGGATCCGAGAAGACCAGTTAAAAGATGAAGACCTGGCTCCCATTTTGCTTATGAAGGAAGACGGACCAAGACCGGTATGGCATAGCCTTTCTGATAAGGGAGCTGCTACCAAGGCATATTGGGCGCAATGGGACTCACTGACAATCGACAATGGAGTTCTCAAGAGGGTCTGGGAGACGGCAGATGGGACATGCAATCGCCTACAGCTGTTGTTGCCCAAAGTGAGAGTTGCTGAGGTCCTGCAAGAAATCCATAATAATTCCAGTGGGTCACATCTCGGCGTCAACAAGACCCTTGAAAAAGTACGCCAGCGGTTCTACTGGTTTGGCTATCGAGATGATGTAGAGGAATGGTGCCGAAGGTGCGACACATGTGCAGCAGCAAAGGGCCCGCACAGGATATCGAGGGGACGTCTGCAGCAATACAATGTCGGTAACCCCTTTGAAAGGATAGCGATCGATGTTGCCGGACCATTTCCGAAATCTCAGAGAGGAAATAAGTACATCCTAGTAGTGATAGATTATTTCACTAAGTGGCCAGAAGCATACGCCATTCAGAACCAAGAAGCCACCACCGTAGCGGAAACACTTGTGGAGAATTGGATTAGCCGTTTCGGTGCTCCAAGGGAATTACACTCCGACCAAGGCCGAAACTTCGAATCCAGAATCTTTCAAGAGATGTGCCAGGTACTCGGGATCGAAAAGACACGGACAACCCCTCTACATCCTCAGTCAGACGGCATGGTAGAACGATTCAACCGAACACTGGAGCAACACCTGTCGAAAGTCGTTGACGAAAGTCAAGATGACTGGGACACCTATATCCCGATGTTCCTTATGGCATATAGGGGATCGATTCACAGCACCACCGGTTACACTCCAGCAAAGATGTTGTTCGGCCGAGAGCTGCAACTACCGTGTGACTTGTTATTCGGGATTCCAGGCAATGAGCCAGCCTCTTCGACAGACTATGTCGCAAACCTCCGGAAACGGATGGAGAAAACTCACGCTCTAGCTCGCAGAAACATCAAAATCAACACCGACCAGGCGAAGACGAGGTACGATAAACGGGCCAATGCCGCTGGTTTTCATGAGGACGATCTGGTGTGGCTGTACAACCCACAGAGACGGAAAGGCAAGTCACCAAAACTTCAAACAGACTGGGAGGGACCCTACCGCGTGGTAAAAAGAATCAACGATGTCGTGTACCGGATACAGAAGAGCCCAAGGTCCAAACTGAAGGTCGTCCACATCGACAGACTCCACAAGTACCATGGTGAAGCGGATTCTGCCCGGGACGGACAGATCTAAGGAGGGGGCAGTGTTATAAACCTGTTGTGGTACAGATGGGGGAGTAGTGGTGTGTGTAGTCAGCCAACACAAATCGCCCAGGGCCAGACGAGCGGTCAAGCGTGACGAGTTACTACGCTCAGCCGCGACGCGTCTCGACAAGAACATTCCTGTAAGTTCAGCGGCGTGAAAAGAGCTCATGAGCGTCACGAGGATTATAGTCATCTGACCACCTAGAAACGTCGAGGGGCGTTCTGTCCGGTTCGAGAAGGCTAGAAGGGACCCTATATAAAGAACGAAGGTATCAGAGGCCAGAGAGACAACTTCCCGATCTACAGTTCGTTACTACGGCTCAGTACAAGTTCGAGACGAGACAGGGAGACCCGAGCAAGACTTGATACGGCGGTACAGCTATTAACGGAGAGATATTTGTACAGTCTTATGTTACATGCTGCCAATTGTACAGTACTGGTTGTTATTTATTGACATTAAACTTTTACGTTATTTGGAGCCCTGAGTTGTCAAGTTCTTTCAGTTGGTGGTGTATGTTGCAGTTTCAAGAGAGCCTGGATAGTGAGATTCGTAACAATATTTTATTTGTCTCGGTATAACAGAGTGAAAAAATATGTTTCTTATACAGAGGTGGACATTGGGCCGCTCTCAGAATTAAAGATTAAGGATAATGCATTCGCACCTGCATATGTTAAGTGGATTGTTAGAAACAGATTTTCGTCTTACGCTTGAGAGAGGGAAGGTAAGGAAGAAAGAGTATATACAAGGAAGGAAATGTTAGCAGAACAGAGTGGTGGGATAAGTGACAGGTAATGACAAGTCCCAAGGTGTTTTGTTTTTCTTATATTAAAGTGTGACACTTACCTTGATTTTATGGTATACCAATTTAAAATAAAATAATATGTCTTTTGCAAAGACTTAGAAAAATGTCATCCAGTGCGATTAGCAGAACTCAGATATAAATAAAGGGGACGGGATATCATCACATTAGTATTCAGGAATCTGACTTTTATAGGCCCATATTTATGAAATAAGCAAAACCATTATATTATTTAATAAAATAAATCAATAAATTCGCTGCCATCCAAAGTTCACAGTATTCGTGCATTAAATATTCAAAATCATTAATTATTAATACTTATTTTTTTCTTAGGAGTGTGGGTGGGGATAAAATATATATTTTTTTTGTCTCAATGTAAAATAGCCTGGTGTTGTGTAATGTTAGAGATTAAACAAAAATTAAATATTAAATCTAAATACCAAAAATAGCGTACACAACATTTCTTATTATGTACGTGAAAAATATGTCTTGACAGCAATCTGAGAAGGATATCTGCGACCTGATAATCGGTGAGTTAACTTTCTTTAGCCTACTCCAAAGTCATTACAGTATTATCAATAATAAAATACATTCAAATGCACTTCAACCTAAAAAAAAGGATACATATAAATCATACTTAATTGGTAAACAGGCTTAGACGTTACCCAAAATAACAAATAATAACCTGAGAATAAATCCCCGTCATAAAGTACTGACCAGGACCAGATCAGCATACCAACTGACTAGATTGACTACTGGCTACGCTAATTTATCCCCAGGCTTTAAAAAACACGCGTTAATACAACGAACAACTAAACAATACACATTCTTACACTATACACATCCCTGTTCCTGAGATAAGATTTCTTCAGGATTGTGGGAATAATATCCAGTACAGTTTAAACACACACAAAGTTTAAACAGTAGAGAAAAACAAAGATAGAAAATGAATGTATAGATTTCATATTATAATGTACGTAAATATTGGGGTTACCTAGGTGGGGTTGCACTTTTAGTGAACATGCATCTAAAATCATTTTTTTTTACAAGGAACATCTGAAATTTAAAATAAAAATTTAACTTATAAATTCATCGGGAAGTGGCAATTCACCAGAAGTGATTGATGACTCACTGGTCGAGTCCCACACAGGACAATTTCCTAGTCACTTGATTATTTCTACAAAGTGGCAATTAAAATAGTAGATTGTCTTTTTAACACTTCTTGCAGCGCGGATACTATTTTTTTTTTAAATACAGCTACTTAATTTTAATAAACTTCCTTTTTTTATATTCTTTGTTTAATAAATACATTTCTAATATTAAAATTCTTTGTGCTATCAAATGATATTAGCTGGAATAGTAAAACAATGACACATTGTTTTCATTTTTTCATTTTTGCTAGTATACATTTTTCTTTTATATGTCACATATCAGGTGAGAAAGTTTTGTATATTACATATTTATTGATGTAAAGTAAAGTTTTCCTTTCTTACTATACAAAATAATAATAAGGGCGGACGATGTTAAGGTCATCAGTTTCTTAGGCCGTTGGTTAACGAGCAGGGTGTCTATTAGCGATTTCAAGTCAGATACCAATCAGTGATGGATGGATCTAGGGGCGCCCTAAAAATCCTGAAGATCGAGATCCAAACATTCAGTACCTCTAGAAAGCAAAGCGATTAACCATTCATATACCTCGCCCCTTTAGGAATGACTAGAACCAAGCGAAACATTTTTTTTTACTTATTCTTTGAAAATACTTTAATAGTTTTGGTTAAATATAGAAGGTATCATAATTTGTCATTTACTGGAAGATATAATATAAACAAGGTAATATTGAACGCTAGAAAATAAAAATAAAAAGAAAAGATACACGTTTATCAAACATTAAGGCAGATGATGTAATGCTCCTTTGTTTCCTAGCCATATCAATTAATAAAGGTATCTGGTAGCAAAACAATAATCATTAGCATTTCTTTCCCCAACTAATTCCAGGTAACCATTACCCTTGTGTGTCCTAAAATTTCTTAATACAAAAACCGCTTTAATTAGGCTTCAAACACATGACTGCAGTGGTTTATCGCAATGGCAATATGCTCTACATATTGCATGAAATAAAAAAAAACATTGCGTGGTTTAAAAAAAAAAATTGAGACATAAAGAAACGTTATTTTCATTTTATGATCATGTTTCTTTAAACATGTAATAATTTACATCAAACATTAAAAATCAACTTATTAAAGGTCATATTATTTAACTACAGTGTTTTCAACGATATTCGTTTAGATTTATTTGGAACAAAATCATTATGGGTTAGGATTAGATTTAATATTGTCTTTTTTTCTTGTACCTGACGATACAAGAATAAAAAAAGGTTACAAAGACAATTATAATTAGCCAAAAGTAAAACTAACCATAAAAAAGAGTGCTTTTCATTGTAAAATTGCAATCAATATTCTTTTTTTAGCTACCAACATTCTTTCAGAAATGAAGTTTTTTTGTCTTTGCCCTAAACCACCTCCAGTAAACCAGAGATGATTTTAATTTAGAAGGATCCAGCTTTTAATCACTGTGACGACTGTTTAAAGTACATATCAGACAACCATCTAACCATTTTTTAGGATAACTCTTAGCAAAAAATAAATGTCGGTTGAGGTTTGAAACCCAAAAAAATTCACTAGTTAAAGCTAGACAAAAGAAATAAAGAAAACTTAACAAGTTTACTAAGACAGTTTGTGTGAAACACAAACTCAAAATCGGTCTCCGAAGTGGTTCACATAAAGTCTTCACCAGGATTCGAACACGGGACTACCAGTTCCAAGTGCTTAATCCCTCAGGCACAAAATCTCCATATATTAATTTAGCAAACACTTATATTAAAAAAAATATTAAGCTTATCGATACATTTAAAGTTAATAATATTTCACATCGAAATAAAAAGAAACTAAAAAAGATATGGATTTTTCTAAAAAAAAAAAGATAAATTAGCAACAAAAAAAAATCATTTATGACCTTCTTTTCCACTCGAAAAAAAAGTCTTTATTGTCAATTGCCACACAGACTAACAGAGATCTATGTAGATCTAGATCTAATTTAGATCTAAATCTAGATTCAAGGTTTAAGTCTAAACCTAGATCTAGAAATAGTTCTAATTCTCTATGTCTATAATCTAGATAGAGAAATAGATCTAAAATGTAAATTTTTAAGTCTAGATATAGAAATAGAGATCTATGTCTAGGCCTAGATATAGAATCATTTGAAAAAACAGAAAACTCAAACTCATTTTGGTCTAATTTAGACTGTCAATCTATAATACAAACGTTAAGTCTGTCCATCTATACGGTTCAGAAACTTTTAGAGTCACTAAAACAAATATGGAAAAAATCAAAACTTTTGTTAACAGATGCCTACGGCGGATATTAGGAAATAGGTGGCTAGATAACTATTATCGATTTGTGGGAGAGAACTAGACAAAAGGCCTAAGGCCAAGACATCAAAAAATGAACATGGAGCTGGATATGACACATCCTTCGAAAACAAGCTACCAATGTTGCAAGGCTGACATTTCACTGGAACCCACAAGGAAAGAGTAATAGTGAGCAGACCAACGCAAACCTGGAAAAGGTCAGTCATTAATAAAGCTGAGGGTACAAGAATGACATGTGAGCAGATGAAGAAAGCTGCTCAGAATCGAGTTAGGTGGAGAGGTGTGGTTGCGGCCCTTTGCGCCCCTGGAAGTACACAGTATTATAAGTAGAAATGGACTGTCAAGTGTAAGCCCCTTTAATGAGTATATGTCTATATTTTGGGTTATAAAAGTAGTACGTTATTTTTTAAACTTATAACTAATTGAAGTTCGTATCAAGATTCTTAAAAGAAATTACAATTGAATCAATATTCTTTTTAATGAGTTAGTAAATTAATGGAAAATATATTTTTAATGATACATTGACACTTTTACCACTGTGACCCTAGTCCATGACCTTTTAAAAAAGAGTTACGTCTTATAAATTTTTTACTAAAAATTGGGGCATAATTTTTTTTTTTAATTAGCTTGCATTTCTAGTTTTAAAAATTAAATGGTGTTCTTTCAGAAAAGAAAAAAAAGTAGCCGTTGCATCAGAACATGAATGGTCTAAAATATCATAATATCCCATTTTCATTTTCTTTTCTATTTTTTTAGATCTAAACGGGACATACCGGACAGACAGACCGCACAAAACTAATAGCGTCTTTTCCTCTTTCGGGGTCCTCTAAAATAACAAAAAAACAAAAAAAAACAATATTATTGATACTTAAATCTATTGCGATGTTTTTAAAAGAATACTAAATATTAAATCAGATTTTTATTACATTTAGTGAGCTGTTAAACTAGGGCCTCTAGGTATCTAATTATTTCATTTCCTTTCAAACAAATGGAATAAATTGTACTGTGACACTTTTAAGAGTGTTGAAAGCAAGTTCTGTTTATTTCTGTTTTCAAATGGCAGATATTTAACAAGATCGAGTGATTGTGTATTTGTGTGTGTGAGAGTGGGTGGCCCGTTAAAAGTCATGGAAATATGTGATGGAATCTGTGAACTTTTACATTTTATTGAGAAAAATACTAAAAATACTATACATTTTTTGTGTGACTCTACGGACACTTCGATGAATAATTTCCAGACTAAATTTACGAAAATACTTGAGTACTAGTCATGTTTTTCATAATGTCCACGGAGGTTAAAATAGCATGTTAGACTATGTGTCTCACCAGTTGAGACTGTGTAACATGCTTAAAGCTCTGTGCTATGGCTAGTTTTTTACCCTCGTCGCACTGCCACGCAGATTTGGAAAGTATTTGGAGAGATTTTCATCACAGGGACGGCTCAATGCAATGTCCTTGTGTCTAAAATCGTACTTTTAAAATCCCACGACGCTTATTGAGCGCGTCTTTTCTTACCGCACGCGCTGTCTTATTTTATGCTAACGCACTCACACGTTGGGCTGTACGTCCTAGAATTAACATCCCCCAATCAATTGTTTTTTACAACCAAACATAAGGGTTATGTTTACGTTAGCCGCTGTTAGACACGTTTGCAGCATTACCAGGAGCATTAACAGGGAGGCAAAGACCAAACAAACAATTTAGTATGACGAGAGCGAGCAATTTCGGAATGAAAATTTTTACAATACATAACATGGGAAATGATTCAGGAGACAGTCTTAACTATAAATCAGAAACAAGCGACACAAAGGAAGCTTGCAGCACAAATTACTACACTCTGGCAGAGTCTTGGACTCTACGAACTAAAATTCCCTTTAGCCATATAAGGTTCATAAACAGGGGTAAGTAATGCATTTCAAACAAAACCAAATGCTAATGCTTCGCAACTAAATGAGGCCAGAGAAGACTCTACTTTTAATAGCATTCGAAGAATACTTCTAATATTTGGGGTTGGGTGCAAACCGGTGAAACCATTTTTTTTTACAGCCAATAAATGTGAAGATGGTTGGTTTGGACCTAAATGTAGATATAAATGTCGCTGTCAACAATCGTGTAGCCCTGAAGGTGAATGTCCAGATAAATGTGAAGTTGGTTGGTTTGGTTACAAGTGTCAATATCGTAAGTATTATTTTGAAATTTTGATAGAATAATATATTTTACATTACTTAACTAGATAAATAATATAAAAAAAACATTGCATTAGATAGTATATATATTTTGAAAGTTTGAAATTTGTTTCAGAAATAAAGATTATTATATCTTAGCCAATAATAATTCACAAGACGAAAATAATTACGTAAATAGAGGTTAAAATTTTAAAACACAAGTCTAAAGCAGTGATTGCAAAACTAAAACCAATCTGGGCAGACTAAGGCATAACCCTTGACGCAAAAATCAGGCTGATGCGCCCTCTGGTCACACCACACTCCTATATGTATGCGAATCCTGGACACTGACTGCAGAACTTCAGATGGGGATCTTAGCTATGGAACTAAGATGCTATAGAAATATTCTTGGTGTCACTTACAAGACCACATCTCGAACGAAAAGATTTGGAACAGCATCATTGCGTCATTTTGATCCAACGTTGAAAAAATCACCAGTATTTGAACCGGGGACCCAGTAAAAAGCAAAACTGTTAACCGCTCAACTAACACGTATCGTATATTAACAATTAGCTCAAGAAAAATCGAATTACTAGAGGTAGACAGTTGGCATTAAAATCGGTGCAGTAAAGAACCAAATACTAGTTCGTGTTGGAGACAGCACGAAATGATCCATACAGTTTAATGGTCAAACATTATAAGAAGACTTGTTTAAATATCTTGGGTTAATCATATCAAAAGATGGTAGATAAAAAAAAAGATACAAAAAAACAACCCAAGTGTGGCATGCTCTGCTTGAATAAGCTTTGGAAAAAGTATAACATCAGATTTCTAGTGAAATAAAATATGCAATCTGTTGTTCTATATGTCTGTCAACGTTGGACACTGAGCTCTAAAAGTCTAAATGAAGAGTTAAGCCTTTAAGGAAAATTCCTAAAGTAAAATGCTGGATATCAAATCAAAGACAAATGTGTTTGTATTGTTAAACGTCAGCATTCTTGCTGGCAAAAAAGAAGAATTTCATCAATGATGTGAAAGGACAAATGCATAACTTCTTTGGTCATATAAGACATGACTCCCAGTCAAAAGTCATTTATGGTACTCTGGAAGAAACCTGAAGGAAGGCTCGTCCAAAGAAAAGCTGTCTAAACAATGTTAAACAAAACATACATATATTTTCTTGATATCACACCATAACAATTGGCAGACGACACAAAAAAATGGAGAGATTTGGTTTAGCAAATAATCATAATGCCACAACGTTGTAATCAAGGGAATAAGTATAGATTACTCCATTCTTTTCGTCTCTTCTGATATGCGACAGTAAAAAGGTCCCAACTACGATGGGCGGGTCATGTAGTCCGCATGCCAGAAAATCGCCTTCCCAAGAGACTTCTGTATGGAGAGCTATGCACTGGAAAGCGCTCCCAAGGCGGCCAATACAAGCGCTACAAAGACACCCTCAAGAGATCTCTCAAGGAATGCGGTATCGACATTCATGGCTGGGAAGCACTAGCTCAAGATCGTTCCGCATGGCGAGAAGCTGTGAGTCTCGGAGTCTCAAGTTTTGAAGCAAGTAGAGTGGCCAGTGCGATAGAGCGCCGAAACAACAGAAAGCTGAGAGAAAAAGCAGGCCCACCTGCAACTGACAAAACTCACCCATGCCACATTTGCGGCCGGCTTTTCAAAGCGAAGATTGGACTACACAGCCATCTTCGAGTCCATAGGAAGTGAGAAATGTGCTCATCTTCGAACACGAAGGAG
>JADKLZ010068797.1:4812-31375 GCA_021533235.1 Biomphalaria straminea | reverse complement strand
CTTTCTTTAACGCTCATTTTCTTCACTACTCTCAGAACCTGTTCTTTTTTGCTGTCTGATGTCTGCTCTCGGAACCTGTTCTTTATTGCTGTCAGATGTCTGCTCTCAGAACCTGTTCTTTCTTGCTCTCTGATGTCTGCTCTCAGAACCTGTTCTTTCTTTAACGCTCTTTTTCTTCACCACTCTCAGAACCTGTTCTTTCTTGCTGTCTAATGTCTGCTCTCAGAACCTGTTCTTTCTTGCTGTCTGATGTCTGCTCTCAGAACCTATTCTTTCTTGCTCTCTGATGTCTGCTCTCAGAACCTGTTCTTTCTTGCTGTCTGCTTTTACAGCCACTTTTCAGTTACATTTTAAATAAAGACATACTTCCCTTATTACAGCTAAGCTGATACTAAATAGCCTGTTATCGAGGATTATATATATATATTTAACAAACCTGTGAAATCTAAAAAAATACATTTAAAGAGGTAACCTATATTTCCCATTTAATAATTTCCACCTATATCAGGCTTACCATGACATAATATAGAATATTATTTTTTTTCATGCGTTACCGTGAGGTCGTACATTGTATCAATGAGCTCAACCTTACGCTGTCTCAGCTGCACATGGAAAAGGCTCGCCTGGAGAGGCACGTCAGACCAGCGAGCCCCCGCGCCAGGTTGCTGGAAGAGCTGAGACCTAGCGTGAGAGACAGCTTCGCTCGGCTGGAGAAAGATTCGAAGTTATGCGAGTGGAACTGCTCAGACTGAAATCACAAGTCGGTAAAAAGAGAGAGTCACTACTCCGAGAGATTGCGAGGCTGAAGGAGAGGCTGAAATACAAGCCTCCCTTGACTTCCGGATCAAGATTTAACGTGGAAACTATTTATAGAGAAGGTCTACCAGTGACAGAACTGGATGTTTTGAATTCTGACAGGGGAGATAGCTCAAAGCCTTTGCTATTTCATTCAACTAAACAGTACAGTTATCTCTTTTTTTTGGTATGCGCAGAAACTCAATTGAAATGACGGATGGTCCCGAATTCCAGTCCTAGGTAGTTCTAAAAGAAAATACAAGAAACTATCTAGATCAGTACCACATGCGTGGCAGTGGGGCCCAATATCACAGAAACCGCAAGAATGATGTCCATTTGTCATCGTTTTATAGGCCGACTGATGAAAGAAGTGTTGGGCGACTTAACTGACTGGTCAATTAGCAGTGAATAAAGTAAAATAAAGAATTGGGAAGAAGAGGCCGTTTAGCTTTAGGTTGATGTTGTGATTACTGTGATTACTGAAGACAGAAAGAAGTTTGTAACAACTGAATTCACATAATGTAAACAAACAGTACAAGTGATCAAAAAGCTAAGAAATTATCTGTCAGCTGGTAGGATTAAGTTTCATAATAAAATGTGCATCAATCCATTGTGTGTATGAATTCCATTGTTCTTTTTTCTGTGTCATATTTCGAAATTAATGTTAATTTTCAAGAAACAGTGGCGCGGCCGCTGAAGATGAACCTGAGCTCTCTGCGCACCACTTTGCTCCGGGGTTGCAGGCGCAGCTGAACCTGGCCAGGACCGTGGAAGCGTGAGAGGTGACAGTGTAGAGCGGGGAGGACCTCCCGTCACGGCCTCCACGGCCATAACCACGAAGTAGGGCGTCCAGCACAGGGCGAAACTAAAGAGCACCAGAAAGCTGGTCACGGCTGTCTTCCACTCCTCTTTCCGCCAAAGGAGAAAGGATGACCTGTATCACAGCTTTCTTTATTTCTATTTATTTATGACTCGTTAAAAATTACCTTATGTTATGTCTAGGTGTCCCTGGTTCAGCTGTGATTTTCGAAATACCGAATAACACTTGATAACACATAGAAACTTTAATAACTTTACTGCATCTCACACAAGCTGGACTCTCACTGACAACTAACACACATCCTGTCATTCGCGCATATATAAAAATAGATTATACATTCAAACACACATTCATCCGTAACAACCTGCTTGAAGACTGCCTGAGGCGGCAAATGATAGGCGCAGAGCTGCTCCTCCTTCTTGATTTGATGGGCGTGTTGTCTGCTGAATGGAGCTGTCGTCGGATTGGGTGGTTGCTGCAGAGTTGACGCGTATCACGCTGTTACGCCTCGCCCTAACAATGTTCTCATGGGCGGCTCTGAACATCCTAGCGTAAGTCCACAGTATGGCTATAAGAGGCAGCACAAAACTGAAGCTGATTAAGAAAAACGTATAGTATCTATCGTATCTAAGATCGCTGGACCACTTGACCGTGCAGACCATCTTGTCCAGCTGAAACTCTATAGAGTTCTACCCCATCAGGGGCGGAGATGAGATCAGTATAGCAACGTTGTAAAGGTGCTTTACAGACAATTCTTCCTAAGACGGCTGAGGCTGGAGATAGAGTGGCTTCATGTGGATATACAGCTCTTTCACGAGCCATCTTTAGAAAAGGTCTGATGAAGCGCAGTTCTGGATCAACTGCATTAATAACAAGAGCTGTCACTACCACTCTATGTGTCAGTAGCCTGACATCACAGGGCAAGTAGAGAGTGATACCAGGCTACGTACCCTGTAGAGAGTGATGTCAGGCTACTTGCCTTGTGATGCCAGGCTACTTGCAAGGCTACTTGCCCTGTGATGTCAGGCTACTTGCCTTGTAGAGGGTGATGCTAGGCTACTTGCCCTGTAAAGAGTGTTGCTATGCTACTTGTCCTGTGATGCCAGGCAACATTTCCTGTAGAGATTGATGTCAGGCTACTTGTCCTGTGATGTCAGGCTACTTGCCCTGTAAAGAGTGATGCCAGGCTACGTACTGTGTAGAGAGTGATGTCAGGCTACTTGCCTTGTGATGCCAGGCTACTTGCCCTGTGATGCCAGGCTACTTGCCTTGTAGAGGGTGATGCTAAGCTACTTTCCCTGTAGAGAGTGTTGCTAGGCTACTTGTCCTGTGATGCCAGGCAACATTTCCTGTAGAGATTGATGTCAGGCTACTTGCCCTGTGATGCCAGGCTACCTGTCCTGTAGATAGTGATGCCAGGCTACTTGCTCTCTGATGCCAGGCTACTTGCCCTGTGATGCCAGGCTAATTACCCTGTGATGCCAGGCTAGTTGTCCTGTGATGCCAGGCTACTAGCCCTCTAGAGAGTGATGCCAGGCTACTTGACCTGAAAAGAGTGATGCCAGGCTACTTGCACTGTATAGAGTGATACCAGGCTACTTGTCCTGTGATACCAGGCTACTTGTCCTGTGATGCAAGGCTACTTGCCCTGTTATGAGTGATGCCAGGTTACTTGTCCTGTGATGCCAGGCTACTTGTCATGTAGAGATTGATACCAGGCTACTTGCCCTGTGATGCCAGGCTTCTTGCCCTTTAGAGAGTAATGCCATGCTATTCGCTCTGTAAAGAGAAATACCAGGCTACGTGCCCCGAAGAGATTGATGCCAGGCTACTTGTCCTGTGATACCAGGCTACTTGCCCTGTAGAGAGTGATACCAGGCTACTTGTCCTGTAATGCAAGGCTAATTGCACTGTAGAGTAGAGAGTGATGCCAGGCTACTTGTGCTGTGATGCCAGGCTACTTGCCCTGTTGAGAGTGATGTCAGGCTATTTGCCCTGTAGAGAGTGATACCAGGCTACTTGTCCTGTGATGCAAGGCTACTTGCCCTGTATTGAGTGATGCCAGGCTACTTGTCTTGTGATGCCAGGCTACTTGCCCTGTAGAGAGTGATGCCAGGTTACTTGCCCTGTAGAGAGTGATGCCAGGCTTCTTGTCCTGTGATGCCAAGCTACTTGCCCTGTAGAGAGTGATGCCAGGCTAATTGCCCTGGATGCCAATCTACTTGCCATGTGATGCCAGGCTACTTGTCGTGTAGAAACTGATTCCAGGCTAGTTGCCCTCTAGAGTGATGCCAGGCTACTTGTCCTGTGATGCCAAGCTACTTGCCCTGTAGAGAGTGATGCCAGGCTTAGCAGGGGTCACTAATACTTGTCACTGTCGATGTAGATGATGTTATAGATGTATTTGCTGCACAGAATGCACGACGTGAAGAGATATGAATTGAGATTTGACACTTGTGCATTTGTACCCAATAATAATTAGTTATTAAAAGATTCTTAATGATTTTTTTTATTTTACCGATATACCGTAGACATTTGATTTTGGGCTTATATATTTTAAGTACATGTCATGATGTCGAATCTCAAAATGCAAAAGGCCCCTTAAAGGGAAACTCTCATAGTTTTTCAAATTTGAGTTATTGATAGGCCTATATTTAAATTCTGCGTAAAAAGTTGAAATAGTAAACATTTTACCATTTTTTTTTTATTTAAATGCTTAGAAACATTTATATTTAATACATTAGACAGTAAATTATTGACATCTCCTAAAAAACGGGATTCTTTGAGATTCTGTTTTTATCTCAGGCATACGTCACTCCCCCCAACAATACTGAATGAGAAACTAGATTTAATTAATCGTGTCGCTTCATTCTTACAGTTGTTGTCAGGCTTTTAGGCATAGTCCAGAGCTATGCTATAGTTTTTTATAGAGAGAGAAAGATGCAAAAGCATTAGGATAACCAACTCGAGAAAAAAAAACATTTTCATCTAAGCTTCTCCTTATCCCAAGAAGTAAATATATAGTGTGTGTCTGACTGATTCGAACAAACTGGTCAGTGTAAGGCTAGTCTAGACTACGTGTAGTCGGTCATGACAAGACAACCAAGCGATAGTGTTTGTTGTGTGTTGAGTGGTCGGGCGTGAAAATATACAATGCCGTGGTTAGTCAAGCATGTGAATCTACTTTCAACACGCATTTTTTTTTCTTTTCTTATAATATTTAGATCTAACTGCATAGTCGAAGATATATTTCTTTTACGAGAATGTAAACTTTACTGTTATGTTTTCCGTTATTCAGTACGTACTTGGAGTAGTAAAAGATTGTATGACGTCACATAGAAACTACGTGAAAATCTGACCGTTTTGGATGCGCAGAAATATTACGTCAGAAAAACATCAATTACTAAGTTATTCTTGCAAGTAAAAAAAAAGAATAATATATTCATTATCTGTTAATCAAAACACATATTATATCAAAAATTGTCAAAACCATCGGAGTTTCCCTTTAAGAGGTCAATCCCCCCCGGGCCATGGTCCCTCGCTACTCCCCTGTTTGGAAAGTATTTTGTGCATTTTGCTTGTTTGTTTAATCCGACATTTTTCAAAGCATAAATCTACACTTCTAAAGACAGACAACAATTGATCTTGTCTCAAAATGTATTTCGTTGGTCATATAGCAAAAACCAAAATATTTGCAGCAATTACAACTGTAAATAAACCAAGAAACATTGCGATCAGTAACCCAGAAAAACATACTATGCGTAAGTGATATCAAAAATCAAATCTCCAACGTCGGTACAATATACAGTGGTACAAATATGTATATGTTTACTTGTTTAGCATAGACAATTTTAATAATGTTTAGATCTACTCGATGTGGTTATGGAAATGTTTCAAGATGTTTACACTAAATGTGTCAATGACTAAAAGAACTAGACTTCACAAACAATTCAACACGTCAAAAAGTTGTAAGTTTTTATATTTAAATATAAACAAGTGGATCATTTACTTTACATATATTGTACTTATGAACTTAGTTGTTGTAACTGGACGTCATATAAGAAGGATCCTTCGACGAAGCCAAGTTATGGCTTGATACAAAACTTATGTTGATGTTTGATATTTCTGGATAACTCTTTCTAAACGTTTTCGATAAATTGACTTAAGTAGAGATCCAGCATTTGGAAGTTCTATCGGCTGCTTCACCACTTGCAAACCAACAGGCAGACGACAACGAAGAGCCAGTGGCTAAAACCTTATTAGACAAACGAGTAGAGTCGAACGTTAAAGATCTAGATCTAGTATAATACACTTGTTACAGATACAAACATTCAAGTCAAACTTTTCTTTAGTTATAGCTATAATGTAAAAGAATGAAACATTTGAAATTTTATGTATTTCACAATATAGATCTACGTTTTCAAAGAGTTGTGAGCCCATGCAACTAAAAAGGCCTAACCCATAGGCCTACATTTTATTAATTTAATATTAGGCTGTAGTAAAGGAGATCGACAAAGGAGCTTGCTCCGAATCAAGAGTCAGTGTGTTTCATCGTCACCTGAGTCAGATGTCCAAATGGTTCGAGACTTCGTCCCTTTAATGAACCATGTGACCAGAGAAAGGCTTTTATCTCATGGCCAGGATGAGAGATTGGCTCTTCACCGACCCCTCTGTCTGGAGACCCCCTGCAACTAGGTGATCAAGAATCACACCCGTTTGGACACGGCTCCTTGAGCCCGCACGAGTGCCCCCTCCCGTGCGAGGCCGGAGGTCGAGCCCACGGGGGGCCTCCATATGCCTATGCTGTCCCACCGAACCCGTGCGAGGGTCCATCACCACCCGTATGGCCCCCGTTATGTAACGGATCGATGGGGGTTTCGGACTGGTTAGCGAGCCTTTCTTACATCCCTACCACGTGTAATGTATCCTCTATCGAGGATACGTGTGGTAGCTCACTGAGAGCTATGTGTGCTACCATTCTTCGCCTATCCACTTCCCTAGATGGACGTTTCCACGGAGGTGCCACGCTGAGGAGACGGTAGCCGATATCCTCATCGTCACCACCTTACCCGACCCCTTAGTCTGTTAAACGGTTGGGGCACCACACATAATCTGTTGATCATCTTTCTCCATTTCTCTCTGTCTTTTGCCTTGGATAGAACCTCTTTCAATGACAGGCCTGCACACTCTTTGATGGCGTCTTCCAATCGCTTTCTTTGTCTGCCTTTTCTTCTTTTTCCTGGTACTGTTGCCCGAAGGAAGGTCTTTTCAAGCTCCGAAGACCTTGTAATATGGCCTAAAATGTTTTAGCTTGCGTTTTTTTTTTTACAGTGGTCAGCATGCTATCGTGGGGCCCAATTACAATTAACTCTGATAGGAAAGAGCTCGCAAGATGGTCAAAGAAAACGCTTCAGGGACAACTTCAAAGCTTCTCTGAAGGCTTTCAGCATAGACCAAGGCATCTGAGAGACAGAGACACATGACGGGGCATCATGGCACCGCGCTGTGAAAACTAGAGCACAGGTTGCTGAGGAAAAGAGAACAACGCGGCAGAAGAAAAACGCCAGAGAAGAAAAGTAAGGCCAATGACGCTAGCTCCAGCTGGAATAACCTGCCCAGTGTGCAGCCGAACATTCCGGGCTCACATAGGTCTCACCAGCCACATGAGGTGGCATAAAACCCCAGTGGAAAGCCATCAGCCCCCCTGGATGACAGAGTGGTCATCATCGAACCACTGTGGACGAACTATATATATATATATATCATTTTCGTTTTATACAGTAAAACTAAATAAATAAAAACCCAGACTTTCCTTTATTAAAACCTTCAATTTTTCTCTCCTCAAATAATAGAACTAGCTTCAATGAGAAGGCTACAACTAAAATAATTCATTAATCAAAGTTAAGTGTACACTTATGTACTTTGAGGCAAGTATTATTCTTCAGATAGACAAGCGAATTCGACTAGTAATTAAATACGTAATCAAACAAGAACATACAATGAAAACGCCATCCATCCTTGGCTTGGTTATACCAAAATTAACCAATAGCCAACAGGGCTTTATAAGGGCAATCAATATTGGAGGTGAAAATCCAACTAGCGTTATCAGGGCCGGTCCTAGCGCGTGCGGGGCCCTATGCGAAACTGATTGCGCGGGGCCTATAGTCTGGGTGGGACTAAGGATAATAAGTGAAATAAAGATTTTGTATAAGAAAATAAATTCGGCTTTCCTATTTTTTTCATTCTTTTCGAAGTACAAAAATTGCGATCACGTTAGCTTTACTGTACGAATCTTGTAACATATGGAATATTTATATGCAAGTGACTATAAAAGAAAATAAGGTATGGGAACCTCCTGTTAAGGTGAAAAGTTGTCCGGTATTATTTATTACATTTAACATGAAAGCTGACAATGCCTTTTTTCTTTTATCGCGCTTAGAATTGGTGTTTTCTGTAATGAATGACACCCACAAACGACAATTCTGTCTATTTTTCATGAGATTTTTATGAGTTTTTAAATTTTAGTAAGTGCAAAACATTTCCAGGAATTTTTCGTATATATTTTGCAATTAATAATTACACATAGAATTAGTGCGGGGCCTTTGAAGCGCGGGGCCCACTGCGACCGCATAGCTTGCAGTGGCCTAAGACCGGCCCTGAGCGTTCAAATACCTCGGAGCTATTGTCTCGGATGAGGGAACAAAATTGGTCCAAATAGCACAGTCCACAGCAGTCCTTTCAAAACTTAAAATAATATGGAAAGACAAAGGCTTAGCCCTCGGCACAAAAATCAGACTGATGCGCTCCCTAGTCATGGCCATATTTCTATATGCTTGCGAGTCTTGGACGCTGACTGCAGAGCTAGAGAGGAGGATCCTAGCAATGGAAATGAGATGCTACAGAAGGATCCTAGGCATCACATTTAAAGACCGCATCACAAACCAAGAGATTAGAGACAGGGTTACTGCAGCGATGATGACCTGCTAACTACTGTGAAAAAACGTAAGCTTAAAATCTATGGCCATATAACAAGATCTTCGGGACTCGCAAAGACCTTCCTTCAGGGAACAGTTCCAGGAAAAAGAAGAAGAGGAAGACAGAAATAGCGATGGGAGGACAACATAAAAGAATGGACGGGCCTACCATTGAAAGAGGTTCTAAACAGGGCAAAGGATATAGAGGAATGGAAAAAGACGATCTACGGGTATTGCTTGGTGCCCCAACGGTCCACAGACTAAGGGATAGGTAACAGGGGTATTTTATTTTATGTATTTTATAAGATAAGATAGGATGGATACGGGTGGGATGTAATGAACTTCTCTTTTGAGGAAATGTCTATTCTTTATAAGAAAAAGAGGAAGAAGATCTAACTAAAGTATTTTTACCTTTGACCCAGACGGTAGGCTTAGCCCTACTTTCCGAATCTGTAGAGAAATCAAATATAAATTCACATTTAAAGGACCTATGTTTCCTCATGAAATTAAGAGATATAATCATAGCCACACTGCTTTCAATAAGGGACACAATTGTATGCACAGTAAAAAATATATAATTTAATAATGTAGAATATATTTCCCTTTTTTCGATATTAAACAAAGTAATAGATTTGCAATAATTAATTAACTAATCAGTTACTTTTTGTTTGTTTATACTGATAATTTATAGGCCTACTTTTTTGTTAGGTACAGCAAATAATTGTGTAACATTTAAACTGGCTGTGGGAGAAATAGCGTGTACAAAATTATATCAGTTAGACAGGGTGAGTTGATATAAGCTTTGTAAAAAGACATTGATAGGCCTATAGGTGTAAGCTGTTAGATATAAACATATCACTAAAAGAAACAAAAACTACATACCCATAAGTGCCTGGACATCTATCAGATTGTCACTGACACAAGAATATTTCTTGCCATCTGGAAAAATTGTAATGTACTCATGATAACTGTCATGGGATTATTTCATAAATACCTTAACACCTAACCTCCAAATCATAGTTTTATAAATTACCATACACCATCGTCTCTTTATTGATATTATCTTTATTTATTAACTGAACACCGTAAACACTATTTGTTTATCTTCCACCCCTTTCGGCTTTCTTTTTCTTCTTTCAACAAAGGATGGATAGTTGGGGGGGGGGGGGGGCTGCACCGCTCTTTGGATTAGTAAAGATAATATGAGCTAGTGTACAAAGTTCGACAAAAAAAATACACTGCCAACATGCGCATTCCAGTCCCCACTAAAGACGGCCCTGACAAAGACTCATTGTTGCGTTTTGTACATGAATCTTTTCTTTTTTTTAAGATTTAACTTAGATTTTTTTTGTTTCTTTGCTAGTTACATGCTTCAGACCAATACACAATAAAGATAACAAGTACATAGATTTAACTTTTGAAATAATAACGCATTATAATCATTGTTATGTCCAGCTTTTCTTTTACAAGTAAATAATTATGTAAGAACCTTTCATTGTCCTAACTCATCTTACAATTTACACCTTTGAACTGTCTTGTTGCTTAGAGGAAAAGATTGTGTATAACACGTTGTAAAATTTCTTCAATGACTAGCAAAGTCAATATTTGAGCCAATAGTGTGCAATTTTCTGGTGTTTGATATGGACTTAAGTAAAGATATTGTAGGACGCTCACAAATCTCTTCTCTTTTGTGATGTTTAATCGAACATTTGTTTCCCCACTGTTGTTCTATTCTGAACTTTATCTTTGAGTGCTCGAAAGTTATTTAAACCTTCCTCTACCGGTTATTTTATCATGTTGGCGTGGTTTTAAATGATATTCCTCCTTGGATGGTGCCATACCGGACTACCTTCAAACTTTTCTAAAGCACACATGCAATGGCAGGGGGATAGATAGGAATTAGCAATCGTTTGGGGGCCCTGGGGGGCTTGACCTTTTTAGGGGCCCTTGCATTTTGCGTAATATTTAATATTTAAAGGAAAAAATAAAGTTGGATATTTTCAAATTCTCCCCCTCCTCCCCCACCCTAGATACGCCACTGTGAAATGGCTTGTTCAATAAGGACGAAATGAAGCCAATTTCTAATAACATACTCTGTAGTGTCTACATCTTGACCATTACAATATTACTTTCATGTATACAAAATAAAGCTATTTAAAATCAGATATTACAACAGAAAAATTCATTCGACTGAGTTACAATTCAAAGGATTAACTAAGGTACAAATCATGTATGGGTATAAGTTATTTTCATTGATGGTCATAAATGAGAGATGCAATTTAAACTCTCGATATGCTTTTATGAGATCCACTGCTGTCGATCCCCAATTTATACGACATAGATCCCCCCCAATTGATTTCTTCACTTCCGTAAACTCTTGGAAGTCGTTATAGGGACCTATACAGAAGAATATGGGAAGCACTTTGTGAAAAAAAAAATGACAAGCATATCGGGGGTACACACAGACCAATATGGGAATCCCTTTGTAAAAAAATAAAATGACAAGCATATCGGGGGTACACACAGACCAATATGGGAATCCCTTTGCAAAAATAAAATGACCAGCATATCGGGGGTACACACAGACCAATATGAGAATCCTTTTGTAAAAAAAATAAAATGACAAGCATATCGGGGGTACACACAGACCAATATGGGAATCCCTTTGTAAAAATAAAATGACCAGCATATCGGGGGTACACACAGACCAATATGGGAATCCCTTTGTAAAAATAAAATGACCAGCATATCGGGTGTACACACAGACCAATATGGGAATCCCTTTGTAAAAATAAAATGACCAGCATATCGGGGGTACACACAGACCAATATGGGAATCCTTTGTAAAAATAAAATGACCAGCATATCAGGGGTACACACAGACCAATATGGGAATCCCTTTGTAAAAAAATAAAATGACAAGCATATCGGGGGTACACACAGACCAATATGGGAATCCCTTTGTAAAAAAATAAAATGACAAGCATATCGGGTGTACACACAGACCAATATGGGAATCCCTTTGCAAAAATAAAATGACCAGCATATCAGGGGTACACACAGACCAATATTGGAATCCCTTTGTAAAAAAAAAAAAAATGACAAGCATATCGGGGGTACACACAGACCAATATGGGAATCCCTTTGTAAAAAAATAAAATGACAAGCATATCGGGGGTACACACAGACCAATATGAGAATCCTTTTGTAAAAAAAAAAAAAAATGACAAGCATATCGGGGGTACACACAGACCAATATGGGAATCCCTTTGTAAAAAAATAAAATGACAAGCATATCGGGGGTACACACAGACCAATATTGGAATCCCTTTGTAAAAAATAAAATGACCAGCATATCGTGGGTACAAACCTACAACGTCCTGCTCCATGGAGAGCATGTTGCTTTTCTCAAAATTTTTCTGTCCCCACCACAGGTAGAAGCTAGCTTTGTAAAAACTTGCTTGGACAGTCCACTTCAGAACTATGGTCCAGGTGCCGTTGATGCTCTTCTCACAATAGCAGACGTTGAGTGAATTGTTGTCCCTTCTAAAACAATTTCCCATCGACACGTCCACTGTACAGACCTAGCAGACGACACGAATATAATGGGCCTCATTCACCAATCGTAAACAGACAACATTTAGCCACGTTATTCTCTATCTCTTCTATACAAATTACGTAATCCATAAAGGCTGTCACGTGATACCTTTTTTCCATTGTTTTATCAATATTATCACGTGGCTATTGGATAAGGGTAAAAGGGTATTGGATGATAAGATAATCTTTCTTTAAAAAAAAATAGTGCTAGGGCGGATCCAGAGGTTTAATTGAGGGGGGGGGGGGCAAATTACGACAAAAAAATGATGTTGGATAACGATGTTATTTTTAGAAAGCTTATTTCAAGTCTGTCTGTCTGTCTGTCCGAGGCCAATCGTCATAAAAGACATGAACACTGACCAGTAACGTGAAAACCCGTGGGCAGTGTAGACCACTAGCTCGTTGACTCGCACGTCAGACCTGTGACTCGGCAACGAGCTGTTGATCTCCGCTGCCCACAGATTGCAAGTTAGTGCTGCGGCCTACTACTACGATCAATGTCCGTCTGTCTGGTACAAATTGTGGACATGTTGTTTCTCCAGCTTCCCTTTCTTGGATCAAGTGGGAAACTTTTTGCATAATTATTTTCCCAAACAAATCAGATGAGACGCTGTGGCTGAGCAGTAAAGCGTTTGGCTTCTGAACCGGGGGGTCACGGTTTCAAATTTCGGTGAAGTCTTGAGATTTTTAATTTAGGGATTCGTGGGCACCTCTGAGTCCACCCAGCCCTAACCATAACCCTCATTGCTTAAACATTCTCCTTTAAAAATATTTTACAGACTCGACAGTGTAATACTTAATTTAATCTGTACACATTTTCCGAATTAATATATTAGCCTACATGCGTAGACGGCACTACTTGTAAGCTTCATCCTTTTAGGGCCTACACACTAGGCGATTTAAAACCAACATTAGGTTCTATAACTCTTATAAAGATATGAAATCCACAGTATGTACGTGTACAGTTGTCGGTACATTATCAAACTTAACATAATGAATGTGAGTACTGGAATGCCTAGAATTGGATATCCATCATAAGATATTATAATGCATGGGTCGGATTGTATAAAAAAATGCCCCGGCGGATTTCGACACCCAGTCACTGGCGGATCCAGGGGGGGGGCGGTAGAGGCCACCCCCCCCCCCCCCCGCCGCCCCCCCCCCCCGAAGGGGGGGGCGGACGAATTTTTGTATAGAATTCACACTATTGGTATATGAATTTGTTACTTATGTGAATAATATATACTAATTATTTTATATTTCTACATATTTTTAGATGATTTCGCCCCCCCCTCTAGTATGTTGTCCGATATGGTGGGGTCGGGAGGGGGCGGTGGCATCAATTTAGCCCCCCCCCCCCCAAGCTTTCGAGTGGGGGGGCGGTCAAATTTCAGATGGGGGGGGCGGACGAATTTTAGTTTACAATTCACACAATTGATATACGAACGTATTACTTGTGTTAATAATATATACTGATTATTTATACTTCGCCCCCCCCTCTAGTATGTTGGCCGATATGGTGGGGTCGGGAGGGGGCGATGACATCAATTCCGCCCCCCCCGTAAGCTTTCGAGTGGGGGGGGGGCGGTCCAATTTCCTGTGGGGGGCGGACTAATTTTAATTTACAATTCACACAATTGGTATACGAACTTATTACTTGTGTTAATAATATATACTAATTATTTATATTTCTACATATTCTTAGATTATTTCGCTCCCCCCCCCTTTTAGTATGATGGCCGATATGGTGAGGTCGGGAAATTTGTAAAAAAGGCTTTATCCTCGGGGCTTTGCCCCGAAATCTACTGATATATAATTAGCTTTAGACGTCAGGATAATGCCTTTCTGCACTGACAAATGCAAAAAACGCTTTTGGCGTCGGGGCTTCGCCCCGAAATCTACTGATGGATAATGAGCTGTAGATGTCAGGAGAATGCGTTTCTGCAGTGAAAAAAATGCAAGAAAACGCTTCCAAGTTGGGGCTTCGCCCCGAATCTACTGATGAATAATGAGCTGTATATGTCAGTAGAATGCGTTTTTTTCAGTGACGAATGCAAGAAAACGCTTTTGGCGTCGGGGCTAAGCCCCGAACCCCTTTGATAAATAATGAGTTGTAGTTGTCAGAAGAATGCGTTTACGCAGTGAAGTTTGCAAAAAAAAGCTTTGGCCTCGGGGCTTCGCTCCGAAATCTACTGATAAATAATTAGCTTTAGATGTCAGGATAGTGCCTTTCTGCACTGACAAATGCAAAAAACGCTTTTGGCGTCGGGGCTTCGCCCCGAAATCTACTGATGGATAATGAGCTGTAGATGTCAGGAGAATGCGTTTCTGCAGTGATGAATGAAAAAAACGTTTTTGGCGTCGGGGCTTCGCCCCGAAATCTACTGATGGATATTGAGCTGTAGATATCATGAGAATGCCTTTCTGCAGTGAAAAATACGCAAGAAAACGCTTCTAGAGTCGGGGCTTCGCCCCGAATCACACTGGCGAAGCTTACAGCCCTCCCTCAGTCCCTCAGCTTGCCTCAACATGACTGTTTTTTGTTTTCTTTTTTTTCCACGAAGGTTAAAAAACACTTCTTTTTGTTCTTATATATATATGCTTTACACACGTTTATGCATAGGGTTAGGGTTTACTGGGCGTTAGGGTTAGGGTTTGGAAAAAAATCGCCCCCCCCCACTCCAAAGTTCTGGATCCGCCAGTGCACCCAGTACGCCTCTGAGCATTACATATCAATAACATCTGAACAATAATATCTCAACAATAATATATGTACCATTACATCCGAACAATATCATTTGAACAATGACATCTGAACAATATCATCTGAGCTATACTATCCTATCTTACCGGGCCGTAGTAGCCATCTTGAATCTCAAATCCAACTCTCTCAAGAAAGAGCTGCCACCGAAAGGGGGCGTTCGTCTTAACAGTTCCGGTCAGCATGATAGAATCTTGACCCGAGACTAAGCCTTTTGAGCATCCAGTTTTTGATTCCAATACTTCCAAGCGATCTAACATGACGTAGTTACTTTCACCTGAAAAGACGCACAAAGAAATATTAAGATTAAATCAGTGGCGTAGCAAGGTGCACTTGGGCTCGTGTTCGGGACTAGAATGTTTTTCCTTCAAAATGATTAAAACATCTCTGGAACTAGTTTATTGCAGGCGGGCCCTATAGCAAGTGGGGGGGGGGGTCACAAGCTTTAGTTAATGTTGTCTGTAGGTACATACAGCACTCTAAGTAATAGTGTCCTGACACTCTATAAAGTAACGACCTCTTTCAAGTACTAGTGTGTCCTGACACCAAATACAGTAACGACCTCTTTCAAGTACTAGTGTGTCCTGACACTCAATACAGTAACGACCTCTTTCAAGTAAAAAAAGTAAAGTTCCCCTTTCAAATCTAGTGGTCTATAGGGCAGCTGAAGTAAAAGTCATGTTTTTGTGGCCTACGGTTAACTAGGGTGTCATGTGGCCAGCACAACTACCAACAGCCTTTACTTTTTCCCAACTAATGTCAGGTACCCATTAGAGCTGGGTGAACTCAGAGTCGCCTGAAGATACCGAAATAAAAACTCTTCACCAGGATTCGAACCCCGGACACCGGTTTAAAAGCCAAGCGTTTACCACTCAGCCACCACACCTCGTATACTACTCTATCATTTTTTTTCATAAACATAGCAGATGGTGCTGCCAATTTAGCAGACTTTTTAATATTTTTATTTTCAAACTGAAAAATCGGTAGATAAAAAAAATACGTTCAGTGGGGGTCTTTAATTTTAAAGTTAAAGATTATATTAGTTCTGCTATTTTTGTCAGCCACGAATCCTACCTGCTTCTCTTCTATTCGATAGTGTTAAAATGACTAACCAAACTATTTCTCAGCAATTATTACAGAGCTGTTAGTCTGGAAATCGTTAGTTAAAAATGACTGACTTTTTAAGACCGAGGGGAAGTAATGTAATTTGCCTTTTATATCTTATGGCAGAGAGTTACAAATAACATCGTTGCGCCGTTGGTATCACGTTGTATCTGTATCAGCGTTTTTCAACCTTTGCATAAGGCGCAACATGCTTATTAAAAGGAAGGGGGTAAAAAATTTATCTTTTTTTAAGTGCTTAAATCTGTTATAATTTCAGTGCAGCTATAGATCCATGCTTAAATTTTCGTCCAGCATTATGGACATAATCAACCATGTTTGAAAACTCAAAATTAATAGATAAACAAGATTACAAAGAGAGTTTGTGTGATCCCTGTCAGATCCGCCTATTCGCAAGATATTTCGGATGTTCCTTCTAAGTTTAAAATAATTAACTTTACGCTGGACGACGGAGGATGGCGAGCAGGGTATAAACCTGCTTTATCTTGATAATTGCGCGCTAGACTTTAGTTCGGATTTATCGTTGGTCCCTGGCTTAATTCCTGCATGCTCCCATCCTTAAACTATTGCAATATTTCTGAAAGAACAGTAAAGTTTAAATCATATTTCCAAAAGCCTTTAGTATTTTTTTTATCTAACCGTGACAGACAGACCAACCAACAGACAAAACGCACAAAAATATGCTTCTTTCATTCTAATGGGGGCACTAAACTTTTTTTTTAAATCTGATTTTTTAAAAAGTTTAAGAAATTATTTTATTTTAGAATCATGTCATGGCCGGGCTTTATGCTAGTACATGAAAGTCGCTGCTAAAAGTTCATTTTAAAAATTGTGCGTGATACCTATATGTCGAGAGCATTTCTTATAGTAACATTTCCTCCCTTACATTTACGTAATTTAGAATTGGTGTTTTGTTATTAAAAAATCGCTTGCATAATTAATTTTATAAATTAAACGGTTTGCTTTTAGAAAACTAAAAGTAGCCGTTGCACCTAAACTTTTCAAGCCGCATTTAATAATGAAATAATATTTTTCGTATCTCTTCTAGTTATGGCGCTCTGAGTGTGACAGACGGACAGACAGACAGAAATTCATTTTAAAAAATGTGCGTGATATCTACATGCCGAGAGCATTTCTTATAGCAACATTTCCTCTCTTACATTTACTTAATTGTTTTATAATTGGTGTTTTGTTATTAAAAAATCGCTTGCATAATTAATTTTATAAATTAAACGGTTTGCTTTTAAAAAACTAAAAGTAGCCGTTGCACCTAAACTTTTCAAGCCGCATTTAATGGTGAAATAATATTTTTCGTATCTCTTCTAGTTTTGGCGCCCTGAGTGTGACAGACGGACAGACGACATTTTGCATAAACCTTATAGTGGCTTTTCCTCTAACGGGGGTCGCTAAAAATGTCATATTCAAGGTACGATCCTTTATGCAGTTTTTGCGGAAGGCGTCTGCAACAAAATTGACAATGTTTCTATAAAACGACATTTGAATGACGCTTCCTCCTGACCTTTTTTCGGTCGAATTTGTACCTAGCGCCGTACTATCTTTTTGATGACGCCTTTTGAGTGACGAAAATAGTATTGCTTATATATCACAGATTATTGTGCGACGATCAAAGACATTCTTCAATCGCCTCTCACCTCACACTTAAGTTCTTTGACTTAATTTGAATTACGCGCTTTTAGTTTAAACTATGACCTTACGTACTCTGTAGACAGGAGAATATATTTCAACTGCTCAGAATGCAGAAAAATCGTTTGACGCCGGTGGCGGTGCTCCGGACTCTGGGGGAGATAACAGCACCAATGGCGTAGCTAGGGTGGGGGAGGAGAGGGGAGAATTTGACCCCCAAACGGGGGCCCAAATTAATGCTTTTTTACATTAAAAACGAATTAAAATTTCTAGCTACGCCCCTAAACAGAGCTAATGATGACAAGATTTAGCACGCTTCTGAGGCGAAGGTAGGGTCGAACTTTGCTTATTTCGTCTGGGGAGGGGGCGTTACAAACATCAGATTTGATACATTGATATATGGCAGTAAACTTTTCCTTTTTTTCTGTGTGGCTATAATATAGAATATAATATAGAAAATGCCATACAGACGAAAACGTCTAGGTTGGCATACGGACAAGCAACACTAGTTGTGTACATACCTGTCACATGCATGACCATGACAGGTAGAAGAATCAGCCATATGCCCATGTTTTTTAAACCATTAGATTCCTGCAAAGTTGATATAAAAACTGGACTGAAACTTGTAGTTTTTTACTTTTTAGGAAATTTGGCAACAAATAGTAATAACTTTTTTTTTTAATTTGTATACCTGGGCATTAGCTCTGGTCCGAATAATGTCTTCCTCGAAGCTGATGTATCCAATAGAACGAGAGATGCTGATACAGTTTGGGATCAGCTGCCTCGCATGTTCTGGCAAGGTGTAGCACTGTGGGCTTCATGCAGCCTATTGGTTACCGGCTCCTAATTTTCAGAAGATGGACTCCCGAAGACTTTCCCATGTAGGGGTATAGTTGTGAAGCAGCAGAGGGTTTTCCTTTTCTTAGTCAGCATAAGCTAACAAGCCCCTTACTGCCCAAAGCTTACTGGTTTAGACACAAGTTGCCTGCATTTGTCCAATTTCTTCTAACAGTTCCGCCACACCCAATATCTGAGCCACACACGAAGGCCATCACATTCCATTGGAAGCATGTCATAGGTAGTGGAATGGTTATATCTATTACCACTTCCAGCAGTAACAAACTTACGTAACCAAAACCAGGAACAAGAATGGTGAAGAGCACCACGTGCAAACACATCTTTGTTGGAGTTTGTAGCAGTGAAATTCTACTGCCATGGGCTACATGTTACATTAAACTACTTTTAAGTACTTTAAAAGTGATTTTAGTGATTAGTGTTTTGAAATTATTTTAATGAAGAATGTGTGTGTGTGTGTGTGTGTGTGTGTGTGAGAGTAAGAGAGAGAGAGAGAGAGAGAGATTCCAAAGTTTGGAAAGGCTGCACGAGACTACACCAAACCTTGAACTATAAAGACCATTTCGAATTCTCCATCCTGATGAATGCCATTGGAATGTGTAACACATGAATACATTGGATCCCAATATTATTTAGGATTTAAATAAATTTTAAATTTATTTTTTAATAGATTGTGTGTGTGTGTGCCAGTTTGTCTGTTTGGGGAAATGGTACTTGGGTTTGAGGATGATTCCTTTAGCTGACCGCACCGAGTGACACCAAACATAGCGAAGCTTCTGCTGGAAGTAGTGGAAGTTACTAGCAGTCGTTCACAACAAACACAAGATACGTTTTCATTAACTAGCCGACCATTAATTGTGTTTCTCTTTCTACTTCATAATGATGTGTTTTGCTTAAATTCTGTCAACTTTGTAAAGAAACTACCTTAACAACATACAATGGAACTTCGAGATACGAGCTGCTCAACATACGAGTAGTTCGAGATACGACCAACGTCGATAGCAAAATTTCTGTTCGTTTTACGAGTTACGGAGTCGAGTTTAATAGCTAAAAGCTATCGACAATGATGGAGCGAGATCGGAATAGGAATCATAATATCCAGTGCGGGATAATGGGTAGAAGTTGCCTTAGCCACAACTCGGACAAATACAACAGAGTGTGGGTTCACCATGACCTCGACCATTCGCACGTATCACAGCGCTTAACAAAGGTTCGTCTCGGTAGTGTGATTGTTGTACCTCGTGAGTTAAGTGATTTTAATCGGAATTATTCGTGTGCATCATGGTTCCCAAGAAAATTAAGAAATGCAAAGTCAAATGATACGAAGAGGATGATATCCATCGAAACGAAGCAGTGATGTTGTGTTTATGCTGTTAATGAAGTGTTGTTTACGTAGCCTTAGTTCTGTGCAGTCAACTCATCCTCCTTACCCCATCGCTCCCTCCTCCTCACCCGCACTTGGTTCCACTGTACTAGAAATAATGCTAAGAATGCTTTAAATCTATATCTAGAGTTCTTAACTAAGTCTAGATCTTGTGTTTGAATATCATAAAACAAGAACAAAACGTAAGAATCTTGTTATGGGGGTAGATCAGGATTTTCCTAGATCTAGATCAAAATTACATTCATAAAAGTCGTATAATTGTCATTCTCATTGCCTAAAATACTCAGAAAAACAAAACGTTAGAGACACATTTCCTATTCCAAACGCTAGAACAGTTGCGTAGCTAAGGGGAGAGGGAGGGGTGTCCAAAATTTGTTTGTATAAACATAAATTAATATATTTGATTGGCAAATAGTGTCAACAGGTGTATTTTTTTCAAAATTTATGGATTAATTTATAACAAAGACTAAATCTAGATCTAGGTCTATGAGTAAGTTGATTTTGTTTACATTTTAAAAATATTTTTCCGACAGAGAAAAGTTAAAGTTAGTTTTACATTTTAAAATGCAACTTTTAAATATATTTGTTGCCGATTTATTTCCATTCAAAAGAGATCCAGCATGTTCTTGCAGCAAAAACCTTTTGTTGCCACGAACAGGGGCAGTGCGTGGGCTCTAGCGAGTGTCATGTGTGGGGCCTTGAGCCGTAAGGATAAACTATATATACCGTACCACATCACGCTAACCGGCTAATCCATCTCTTACGCATTAACAATAAAAAGACAGTATGTCCGCCTTGACGCTGTGGGCCTTCCTTATTTTTGTTACAAAACATAAACATTGCGTAGACATTGTTGGCTTACTATTGGCTGCGCTATATAATATTGTAATTGTTCTGCATAATGAAAATTATTTCAACTTTAAAAAGTTTAAAAAATACTCCCATGGCCATAGCCTTTTGGGAAAAAACACATAGGCGGAAGCAACCAATCCAAATATTTTATTTCGTATATTAACATCGACATCCTATCGGATTTTATTAGTAAAATGTATGGTGATCATGTTTGTGACAATAAAATCTCCGATCGCGGGGCCCCCCTCAGGCGCGGGTCCTGGGGCTGATGCTCCACTTGCGACCCCCTAAGGCCATTACTGGCCAAGAATAAAACTGTATGATATACAGCGAATTCCAGTATAACAAATCCAATAGTTATTCTTAATTAATAATGCTAGAATTGTCCATTATTCGGGTTGACCAGGATGGGGCTACAAAACTGCGTTGGTTAAACCTACGATAACGCAGCCACAATGAGTGGCCGTCTGTCTGGCCTGTTGAAACCTGTTAGGCATAAATCCAAAAGCAATATTTCTGAACTGTGATAATCACTCTCTCAACCTGGCCGCTTTTCATTCTGCTGAGATAGATACAACAATTGTCACTGTACATGATTTGTTCACCTTTTATTTTCCAAATTAACCCCAGAGATCCTTCATTTTATTGATTTATTAACACATCCTTCCTTTTAAAGTTCTTAAGACTGATATCTACTAGGAACTTTAACTATTCGACCACTTTTAGTTGTCTTGACTGGCACAACAGGTTCTCTGGACGTTGGTCTATAACTGTCTGTTTCGTTTGTTCTAGCAGTTTACTATTCGTTGCCTTCATCGGTATCATAGTACCCAGATATATCTTCATCGAAACTCTTGTTCAAAAAGCGTTGATTTCTTCTGTATGTTTTCCAAATGGTTTGTTTATGATGTAAGATCTGGGTGAGGAATGTTTTTTTTATGACAACTGCTTTCTACCATGTTTGTCATAGACGAAATTTTACTTTCTCTCCGACAGAGTAATCTTTAGGTAGTCTTGCTTTTGCATCGTATTTCACTTTGCTTTTCATCTGTCGTTTATTGAGTAATGTCTCTGCATTTTCAGTTACCGATGGTTGCAATAGTTTGGGATCAGTTGGAATGATGTCCCTGAGTCTTCTACTCATTAGCAGTTGTGATGCTTATCGGAGTATTTCTATACTCGAGCAAAGCAAGATATGGATCTTTCCCACTTCTGTATACCCTGAATCTTTTTGCTTTCGCACAAAACATAAACAATAAATTAATTAAGACCATTTATGCTTTCAGCAAATTGAAAAGATTTTATGGGAAGCTGAATTCTAATGTAGGACTGTCAATAGAACTGCAATTAAAACGTGTTGCGATAGAAGTCCTGGACAGATTTCATATGGAGATGAAGGACAGATTACAAAGGCTGAAAAAAAGGGATACCTTTGGGTTTCTTCTTAAACCAAGACACCTGTTGGGTGATGACACGCTTACGACAAACTGTGTTACTTTTTCCTGTTTGTATGATGAAATAAATGGCAAATCGCTTGTTCAATGATGTCATTGATGTACGAGCAGTTGTCATCAACAAACCAGTAATACAATCCACAATAGACATATTGCGGAAATAGGCTTCATATGATAATTACGTGTGCTCAAACCTTGCAACCTCTTCCGAATACCACTACCACTGCGTCATTCTCAAAGCTCAAGTTCATCAAATAATATCACAGGAGCACAATGAAGCTTATCATGGCTTTAATGTCAGTGAAGTCACAAATACTATAAAGTATAGATGTAGATGATGTCATAGATGTCTTTGCTGCACAGAATGCAAGACGTGAAGCAATGTGAATTGAGATTTTTCCCTTGTGCATTATTTAGCTAATAAAGAACGGTATTATTCATTAAATGAGTCTTCATTTTTTTGTTAAGTTTACAGATATACTGAACCAATTTGATCTTGGGCTCATATATTTTTTGCGTACATTATGTCATGATATATGTCGAATGTCAAAATGCAAGGGGCCTCCAAAAAGGTCGATCCCCCCGGGCCCCCCGAATCCCTAACTACGCCCCTGCGCTAGAACAAATTCATAGAAGTGCTCCTTCTTCCCTGGTGCCATTAGAGAATGGAATGGGTAGCCTGAATCAGTCAGGAAAACCCATACTTAGCAAAGTTCAAGCCATTGATTAGCATGCATGACTAGATTGACACCTAAAATGCGTATGACGTATTGTTTTAATTTTTGAAGTAACGTCTGTAATATATAAGATAAGATACTAGTGTGCAATGAAATGAGTTGCCTGAATCAGACAGAAAAAACAATGACAGTAAATGACTTGCAGAAGTTCAAGACTATCATGCACGACTTGATTAGCTGCTATAGCCAAGGCACAAGGATACATGTAGATCTAAATATCGTAATTACTAAGTCTAATTAGATCTATCTTCTATTTTGAAGGATCGTTTTTAATTTATAAGATAAGATAATCTACTTGCAAACGAATACCCACCTTGAAATAGTTACTTTTTGTTAATACTATGTTATGCATTCGATGTATGCAAATTATATTTCTCATCATCTGTACATTGGATGTGGCTGGCAGTAGATCTAGTTGAGATCTAGTATGTTATTTGGGATCTTTATGCATGCTTAAAGGAAAATTATGACTCAATAACCTATTTTATTTCCGGTTTGTCGATGTTTGCACAGAACCGAGCATTGCATCCATAAAGGTTTATAAATATCTTGGTAGAACGTGAAAGCTTTTCTTTTTAATGCTTTGTGTATGTCACAGATGTGTGTGTGTGAGAGAGAACAAGATAATTATTTTGTACTAGTCGACCGGCGGCATATCATACGCCGCTATTTTCCAAGGCAGGCCTTAGGCCCTGCAACATATGCGACCACAGTGGGTATCGCACTTTCTTTGGACCCGTGCTAAATTTTAGGTGTATAAATTATTACATTGAACCATTTTATCACATATAACAGATTTTCCGCGGCCTCTTGATTTACGAGGAGCCCCCTGGAAATCTCCTGAAATGTTATTAAATGCTATGCCGCCGGTCGAAAAAGTCCTGTAAATTTCCGGACATTATTAAAATCTTTTTAAAGTAAAAAAAAAAATGCTATGCTATTTTGCGAATGAAAATAGTGTGGATTTGGATAGATTATTTCCCATTCACAACATGCGGCGCCATGGGATCTTCCCAAGAACTGTTACTTTGAGGAATATATATACAGATATATATATAGATACATATATAGATAGATAGATATAGATGGATAGATTAAAACAAATCTACAATATAAAATTTAATGCTATTTTTAATGTAATTATAGATAACTTCGGCTTTATTTTATACGTAAATCAAATCTAAATTACATATACTTTATCAAATTGAGAATTTAGATCTATAAAATAGTAGAAATAGATTATAAAGAGGGCTAATGTAAGAAAGTTTATTTTGAGTATATCTAGTTATCTACATTGGAACTATCGTTGAATGGAAATGCCAATGGCTCATTAAATAGAACCAATCTAATGTAAACTTTTCATATGTAAATTGTGAGTGAGTCTGGTGTGAATGTACATTTTTTAAAATAATGTTTTGTTTTGTATAATGCACACATTTCTAAGACAAATTTCCTTACGGACAATAAAGATTACTAGTTGACCGGCGGCATAGCATATGCCGCTATTTACCAGGGCCGGCGACCGCAGTGGGGCCCGCATTTCATAAGACCCGCAATTTTATAGGACCCGCTATAATTTAAAGTGTAAAAATTATTAAATTAAGCCATTTTATTACTTACAACAGATTCCCCGCGCCATCCTGTCGATTTAACATCCCTATAATTATTTGTCTGTTAAGCTATTGCTTTAAAAGAAATCAAACACATTTTAACAAAATATAGTCATTTATAACGACCGCAGTGGGGCCCGCATTTCATAGGACACGCAATTTTATAGAACCCGCTCTAATTTAAAGTGTAAAAATTATTAAATTAAGCCATTTTAGTACTTACAACAGATTCCCCGCGCCATCCTGTCGATTTAACATATCTATAATTATTTGTCTGTTAAGCTATTGCTTTAAACTTTAAAAGAAATCAAACACATTTTTAACAAAATATAGTCATTTATTACGCTGTTAACCATCAAGCTGTAAGGGAAATAAGTCTTTGGCATATGATTGAACACAATCTGCAATTACAAACACAATAGCACACTACAGACTGAAAAGATAAAATATAATTTTTAAAAAGTCGAAGAACAAAACTTCACTTGTTTCTCTAACCTTGCTAATGCTTTTTTTTTTCCACCACAATTGTTCACAAATACTCGTATTAAAGTAGGGACCTGCGAATATTCGATATTCGATTCGAATTCGAATATAAAAAGAATATTCGAATTCGATTCGAAATTATTTTAAAATTTTCGAATCTTCGAATATTTTCCAAAAAAAGTAATGCTTTTTGTGGATAATTCAAGCTCGGTTTTGGTGTGTACTTTGGTGTGTAAAATGTTACTTAACTGGTTTATAAAGCAGCTTCTGAAACCAGTATCAGCTGAAAGTTCTACAGTTACTCAAACAAGATTTTTCTTGCTTTCGATTCGGAATTTCCGAAAATACTTTATATTTGTTCTTAAACAAATTGTCTGAATATTTTATTCATGGAACAACCTTGGATCATACTGGGCCAACTTCGGATCAAACACACGACACGAATTCCTGTACTCTTTTCCCCAATATGTTTTGAGGTATATTCATATTATGAATTTATAATTTTATTTTAGAAGCAACAACAGTTTTTAGTTGATGATTCCAATGTCAGCATAAGTTAGATCTATTCTTGCATTTTTACATTAAAGGAAAAGTTAGTGTCCAAATCACCAACAGGTCTCCAACAATTTCGAGATGAGCTATTGAAACAACTTGGAGCAAGATTTGATTTGACAATGGATCATCTCCATGCAGCCACATTCATTGATCCAAGATTTAAACACTACTTATTTTGAGAAGCTGAAACTTAAAAAGCTGTCTTATTTGTAGAGACAATATTGGCTAACTCTGACGGAAGCAAAGTTGGCAAAAATTCTGATGAATTGCCACGTGAAAGTCTTGTTCAAGACAGGAATAGAGGAAGCCTTATGGATTCCACCATTTCTGAGCAAATTAAGTATGAAGTCAGTTTGTATTCAAAGCAAGCAGTTGTAGATCGAAACTGATCCTCTTCAGTTTTGGAAAGAAAGTATTAATATTTTTCCACTTTTGGCCAGAGCAGCTAGGAATTTGCTTGCAATTCATGCAACAAATTGTGTTCAGAATGAGTTAATTCAGTTGGAGGACCAATTATTACTGACCATCGTCACAATCTCTCGGAAAATAATGCTGAACGAACTTTGATTTGGGCCAAAATAAATAATGATCTACTTTTTTAAAAGGCCTGCTTTGCAATTTAATTATTACTAAATTTTTGTGTTTCAGTATTAAATAAATATAATATAATAAAAATTTTGAATTTGAAGTTTTATTTAACACTTGTCGGTTGTCAAGTTTTTTCAAGAATATTCGATTCGAATTCGATTCGAAATTCGAATATTTTCTGATATTCGATTCGATATTCGATTCGAAAAAAATTTCCTGATTCGCAGGTCCCTATATTAAAGGTCTTTTGCAAGTCAATGGATTTTTTTTTTTTTTTTTTTTAAGAGGAAACCTCAGAATTTTCGCCATTCCAATCTGGCTTTATCATCACA
>JADKLZ010068790.1:1835-28119 GCA_021533235.1 Biomphalaria straminea | reverse complement strand
AGGGCCCCACGCACTGCTAAGGCCGCCTCTGATCATTAGTACAGTACTTCGTCGTTAGAGGCAGAAATCCCGTTAGCGTGACGCGGTACGATATATATAGTCTTCCCTTACGGCTCAGGGCGCCGCATATGACATTCGTCCAGAGCCTCTGTAGCGACTTGATGGCTTTTGTAAGGTTTTTTTTATGCCGTCGCAGTAGGCCCCGCACTTTCATAGGCCCCGCTATAATTCTAGGTGTAGCTTAATAAATTAAAATATTATAACATTTTTATAGCAGGTTTTCCGCGGCTTCCTGATTTTCCATTGGCTCCTGGAAATCTTTAATTGCAAGATATGACTTCACTTACTTAATCCTGTGTACTCCCAGGGGAGCATAGGGCCGCAACCACACCTCTCCACCCAACTCGGTTCTGAGCAGCTTTCTTCATCTGCTCCCATGTCATTTCAGTACCCTCAGCTTCACTGATGACTGACCTCTTCCAGGTTTGCTTGGGTCTGCAAACCTTTCCTGTTTCCTTGAGGATTCCAGTCAAGAGCCTGCCTTGCAACATTGGTAGCTGGTTTTCGCAGGGTGTGTCCTATCCAGCTCCATTTTCGTTTGGTAATGTCTTGTGCTATGGGCTTTTGTCTAGTTTTTTTCCACAAATTGGTAGTGGTTTTCTTTTCTGGCCACCTAATTCCTAATATCCGGCGTAGGCATCTGTTAACAAAAGTTTGGAGCTTTTCCATATTTCTTTTAGTGACTCTATAAGTTTCTGAACCGTAAAGGAGAACAGACTTAACGTTAGTATTATAGATTCTTATCTTGTTATGTAGAGATACTGCCTTGGAGCGCCAGATTGTTTGAAGAGTTGAGAAGGCAAACATAGCTTTATTTATTTGAATTAGTATATCATCATCAGCTCCACCGTCTTTGCTAACTCTGCTTTCGAGATAGGTGAAGTGGTCTGTATCAAGGATGTTTTCTCACTGTAGCATGATTGGGTTCTCTTGTCTATTGTTGATCCTCATAACTTCTGTTTTCTTTTTATTGATTAGAAGTCCAGTCTTTTTTGCTATTTCTGAGAGTCTGGTGAGTTTGGTCTGAGCATTTTGTTGCGTATGGGAGAGGAGGCAGATGTCATCGGCCAAATCCAGGTCTTCTAAATGCTGTGTTAGTGACCACTATTCCGCTTTTATTATTTAAGACTGTCTGCCTCATGACCCAATCAATCACTAGTAAAAATATCAAGGGCAAAAGCATACATCCCTGTCTTACTCCTATTTTTTTTCTTGAAAAGGGTTGGTCAGCTTACCATTGTGTATTACTTGACAAGATGAGTCATCGTATAACTGTTTAAATAATATTGGTGAATTTTGTTGGGATTCCGTAGTGATTCATCAGTCTCCAGATTATGTCTCTGTCAATACTGTCAAAGGCTTTCTCAAAATCAACAAAGGTCATGTATAGAGGAGATTGCCACTCGATAGATTGTTCTATGATAATACGTAGTGTAGCAATGTGGTCAGTGCATTATTTCTCCTTAAGGAATCCAGCCAGCAAGATATAGGCCTACCAAAAAGTCATGGAAATCTCCTAAAATTAAATAACTTATTCATAAAAATGTCTTGAAAAATAGACAAAAGTATCATTTTGGGGTGCCAATTTTACTCACAATAAAAGAAAACAGCATTTTCAGCTTCCATGCAGTAAAAATGTATAGTAAAGACGAGTGTATTTTCTAATACATAATCTTAATTTTTACACTACGATTCCTATTCTTACCCAAACTCGGCCCGCGCAACCCGTTTCACATAGGGTTGCACGATATAGAGCAGGCATGTCAAACTGGGTGTTCGGGGGCCGCATGCGGCCCGCGACCACCTTGCATGCGGCCCCTCTGGCCACCTAAAAAATAAAAAAAAAAATAATGTTAAACTATTACGCTGGAAAACAAGAGATGACAAGCTACTTAAATGGAAAAAATAGTATTTGTTAAACTGAACAACTAGGGTGAGTTTGCAGTGAAAGCAAATTACATTTTGTCAAACTTCATTGTAAGCCATTGCAAATCATTTAATAAATGTGATTTTATGAAGGAGTGTGTTGTTAAAGCCGAAGTAATTTGTCCTAAAAAGGTGAAAGCATTCAAAGAAATAGTATTAACTAGTGATACTGTAGAATAAATGACATGTCAGTCATGTTGTGTGAACAATTAAAGAACAAAATATCTGATTTTGAATTATTTTCATTGGCTCTGAGTCAACTGATGTAAAGGATGAAGCACATAAGGACCTGTGATAGGAATTTGACATACACGAGGAACTACTTGATCTCTGTTCTATGCATACCACCACAACAAGCGAGGATGTTTTTGTGAAATAACAGAAAGTGATAATGCAGTACAATTTACCTTTCTAAAGCTAGCTAGTCTAACAACGGATGGCGCACCAACCATGAAATGAAATGGTTTTGATGCAAAAATAAGAGAGACTGATGATACTTTTAAATTTGCTCATTTTCAGTGCATCATTCACCAAGAAACATTCTGCGCAAAGCAATTACAGTTTCAACATGTCATAAGACCGGTTTCAGTCGCTTCTCAATTTTAATCGTGCCCGTGGTTTTAATGCTCGCCAAATTTTAATGTTTCTGGATGACATTGGACATGAATTTGATTGTGTTCCCTACTACACAGAAGTCCGCTGGTTTTCATGACATATAATATTGAAGGGATTGTTTGCACTGCGTGAGGAAATCGTATTGTTTCTGAACATGAAAGTAGAACCTGTAGAACATTTTCAAATTCACGAATAGGTTAAGGATTCTGCTTTAGCAGTTGATCTCACTGGCCACCTGCAAGACTTGAATTTGAAACTTCAAAGTAATGACAAAACGGTCACAACTAGGTATGGGTGTAATCAAGTGAAATACATTTTTAAGCAAAATTAGGACTGTGGATAAACCAAATATGAAGTCACAATCTTGTTCACTTCTCAACGTGTCAGGAACTTAAAAGATTAAATACTGTTGCGACATTTGGTGAATGTCTTGCATCTAGAATCGTTAGTAGATGCTTCAATTACTGTTTTCGCGACTTCGTTACATAAGAGCCAGAATTTTTGTGTTTTTTTATCTCCATTCTCATTTGATTCTGAAAATGCTGTTGGAAATGTGCAACTCGAGCTGATAGAATAGCTGTCAGATTCATAGTTGAAATCGAAGTATATTGAAATGGCTGTGACAAAATTTTAGTTATTTACCCTGAATGGTACGTCGAATTGCGGAATTTTGCAGCCAGAATTGTAGCTTTGTTTGCATGCACTCTATGAGCAGTTCTTTTGCATAATGAAAGCTACAAAAACATATCACCGTTAATTAATTATCAACATATTTACATTTAGATTTACATATATATATTTGTATACACATACTACATTCACTAAAACAGACATACACCAGATGTTAACTCATTTTATACAATTAAAGTTTGCATGTTTACATACATTTATGGAAACCTTAAACCCAATGTCAAGATCATTGATCTTATAGCAACATGATTAACACACAAAAGAAAGATCTTCAAGTTCTTCACTTGTCAAATTTTTTGGCATGAAGCCACCAATCACATATTTCACAGGATCTAAATATTTCCACCTTTTTGCCACTGAGCAATGATCTTTTGTAGTTTGATTTGTTAGTTGTGTAATGTGTTGCACCACCAACACCAGCAGATAGCTCTTTTTCCATCTCCCTTCTTAATAATGGAGTCTCATCACTGTCTTCATCTATGTTTTTGAAGTACTCTAGTTTCTTCCTTTCTATAACTTGCTTGTGCATTTTTTTTCTATTTTTTCTTGTCCTTCACAACTTTGTTAGTTGCATTTCCTTTTTTTTTCTTTTAAACTCATCCTTTTGTAGTTTAGTGACAATCATCTTCCTATTAGTTTCTTCTATTTTCTTTTTCAATGCCTGTTGAAATTTTCCCGCCATATTTTCCTTTCTTGTCTGAAGCCATATAATATAGACACAAATAGATGATCAAGTATTGGATACTGGTAGTGGTAGGCCCTATCTAGACTGTCACAGAGAAAAAAAAAGTATTATAAACAAATCAAATCAATAAAGTAATTAGATCTAACTTAGTCATAGTTAGCTCTACTCTTATAATTATATGATACTACTGTTTCCATTTTCTTCTCTATGAGATTTGTCAATAATTGTAAACACCCCGCTTTTATTTCTAATTCTGTTCAGTGAATAATCTGGGCTGTTTAGTGCGTGTTTTTCAACCATTTTTCAACCCTAAAACACAAGTCTGCTATAGCTAATACGTCAGGATGCTTAAAAATAGCAATCACCCCTGACCTGGTTTCATTTTCCCTACGTAGCAGAAAGAAAAAAAGTTCACGTACCTATGGTCTTTGACCTAATGTAACTTTGATCGTCTGGATAGCAGCAAATAGCAGACGTGCAGGAAGTAAGCAGAAATGGTGCCTGCGCATTACCAATGTAGTAGTTTTCCCTTTCCTTTTACAATAAAAGCGCCGTAATTAAAAAAGGACGATGGGTGTTTACAAATCGTGCGCGTTTACAAACGTTTAAATACTCTATAGATCTTGACAAGTGATGGCCACCTTAATTTAACTCGTGGGCATTATAATTTCCGACACTCATGTCGAGGGCCACATGACCAAAAAGAAAACAAATTCATGAAATTGACTTGAAACTATAAGAAACCAGTGGATCTAGTACATGCATTAATTAAGGTGAAATTTAAAGCATATTTTTTAATGTGACGGAAAAAATGTTTCATTTCTCTACTTAGAATATCACCAACGTTGGAACTTTACAAACGACTCTTTTTCTTTTTTTTTTTTTATTTTTTTTATATATTTTCACAAATCATCCAATCTCTATAAGGCGTAAGTCTTTTATTCGCGGCTCAAACGAAGAATGCCACCATAATGACGTTTAATGTTGTTGTTTAAAAAAAAATGTTAAAGGTCATATGGTACCAATCCATCAGAGAAAATGTGAGATCCTAACATAGGAAAGGATATATTTTTCAACTTAAAAACTTTAAGCCGACGTTTCGGCGGGCCTATGTGACCCGCGTGCCGTATTTTGAACATCACTGATCTATCTATCTATATATATATTATTTCTCAAAGTAATAGGTCAGACGGGCAACATGCAACAACAACAAGTAATCTATTTTTAGCTCCATTAATAATTTTTTAACGCATTCGCTTTACTTATTTTATAATGCGAAAAATTAGAACCATATTTAAAACTCGAATTATTTATGTATTTCATAGTCAAAGAGAAAGTTTTCTAGAGCGCAAATACTCTACAATTCCTTAGAAAAAAATCCATTGACTTGCAAAAGACCTTTAATACGAGTATTTGTGAACAATTGTGGTGGAAAAAAAAAAGCATTAGCAAGGTTAGAGAGACAAGTGGAGTTTTGTTCTTCGACTTTTTAAAAATTATATTTTATCTTTTCAGTCTGTAGTGTGCTATTGTGTTTGTAATTGCAGATTGTGTTCAACCATATGCCAAAGACTTATTTCCCTTACAGCTTGATGGTTAACAGCGTTATAAATGACTATATTTTGTTAAAAATGTGTTTGATTTCTTTTAAAGCAATAGCTTATATAATTAACAGACAAATAATTATAGGGATGTTAAATCGACAGGATGGCGCGGGGAATCTGTTGTAAGTAATAAAATGGCTTAATTTAATAATTTTTACACTTTAAATTAGAGCGGGTCCTATAAAATTGCGGGTCCTATGAAATGCGGGCCCCACTGCGGTCGCCGGCCCTGGTAAATAGCGGCGTATGCTATGCCGCCGGTCAACTAATACTATATAATTTTTACATTCAGCAACTTAAGACATTTGGTATAACCTATTGAATCTATGAAATTATACTTTTTTGTTTGTTTGGAAATCAAGTCTCCTTTTATTTTCATTTTCTTGTATGTTTTTCTTTCGGGTAGGCTATTACTATTAATTATTAAAATATTAGATCTACTAATGACTACTTGAATCTAGATCTATATTTTTTTTTTCCACAATTCTTTCGCTTTTTTTTCACATTTTTAATATTATATTTTGTAAACAAAGAGGAGAACACTCTGTGAGGCCATTTTATAGATGTAGGTCTGTATTGTACTGACTGTAGTCAGTGTAGTGTAGTAATCAAGATTAGATCTACATAACAGACTTTCTCTTTAGCTGGATCTAAATTTAGAAGTAGATCCAGATCTAACATCCATCTAATTATAGTATTTTATACTGTTATAGACTGAATCTACTCTAGAATAAATAATCTAGAGTCTGACTAGACGTCACTAGTGACTAGTCACTAGAGCTAGACTCGTGTGGAGATCAACAAACTATTAATACTTTAATAGTATTATTTTATATATACTATTAACTATTCACATATTTATATTTTCAAACCATCGTCATACTCATTATTCATACTCCTAAGAGTCCTAGGCTATGTCAGTATGTCATAGTGACATAGGCATCACATTCACAACCATGTCGGGGCATGATGGGGTGGGCCCATGCATGATATATGGTGCATCACCAGTGACACAGTGACGTAAGTAGTGATTGCTAAGTAAAACTAATTCTAACTGAGACTGAAGTTAAAATTCTATTTTTAAAAAATTAAAAAAAAAAATAATAATTTCAATGACATTATTAAGTAAAGTCTATAGATGCGAGCCCAGCAACTGAGTGTTACTGAGCTAGAACCCAGTGACAGTGGCATAGATAGCTAAGAATTTACCATCATTTGGGGCCCCTGCATTTCTTATATAGTAAAGTTCCCCTGTCAGACCTTATGATCTATAGGGCAGATGATGTAAAGATCATCTGATTCTGTGGCCTACGTTTAACGAGGGTGTCATATGTGCCATTTATATAAAACACATTTTTTTAATGAACGTTGTGGTGTTTTTTTTTCACTGTACTATAGTGATCTGTTATCTGTTTCTGTGGCATACGGTCAACGATGGTGTCATCCTTCTCATCGCCATCAAGGGTGTCATCCTTGGCCAGCACAACGACCAACTGCCTTTACTTTTCCCCAACTAACCTCAGGTACCCATTAGAGCTGGGTGGACTCAGAGGCACCCAAGGATCCCGAAATAAAAATCCCAGCCTTCACCGGGATTTGAACCCGGGACCCCAGGTTCAGAAGCCTAGTGCTTTTCTGCTCAGCCACCGCGCCTCCCCTGCATTTCGCATAATAAATAATAATTAATGTAAAAAAAAATTCAAACACTCATCATTAGGATTGAGGGGGTCCAGGGGGGATTCTAGGACCATAAAGTTTTTTAATATTTTTGCATTGTTTTACATTGAGTCATCAGGAGGCCCATTTACTTTGTAATCATTTTTTGGAATCTTCTCAATTGTGATTCAGTCATTGTAGGTGATTCTTTGTATCAGACTGTCTATAGCGGTTCCACGACAACTCGTTCACTGACATTTCGTTCAAATGTTGAAATGTCTGGGGAAAGAATATTCGCGTGAACGAAAAGTCGTGAACGATTTGTCGTTGAACAAAATGTCAGTGAACGAGTTGTCGTGTCCCCGTCTATAGCATCTCAATTTCATTTCTTGTATTCCCCTATTTATTTCTGCATTTGTTAGCTTCCAAGATTCACAAGCTTACAAGAATGTAGGAGTGTATCAGTCTGATTTGAGTGCCAAGAGCTACTCCTTTCTTCTTTCAGATTGTATTGAGTTTGTGATTGTGTGGAATTCTAACCAGTAGATTTCATTTGGTTCCTTTGGCGCTGAGGTATTTAAAATTTTTGACACTTACCAGCTTCTTTGTCTACTATTCTGATGTCCTTGCCAAACCATCTATAAAATGTCATCTGTAAAATAAGTAATTTTTCTTCTGCCAACGATTACAGTACCTTCATAACCTTTAAGGGTATCCTCCATTATAATTTCAAGGAAGGTATTGAAAAGTGTTGGTGAAAGTTGGCAGCTTTGTCTCTCTCTAACTGGGGTTTTAAACCATTGTTGAAGTACACTGCACTAGTGGAGGAATGATAACTGAGTGTTAAAGTGCTTGGCTTCTGAACCACGAGTCCCTGGTTAGAATTATGGTGAAGAAGACTGGGATTTTTTAGGATGTTTTCGGGCATTTCTGAGTCCACCCAGCTCTAATGGATACCTGACATTTGTTGGTGAACAGTAAAGGCAGTTGTCATTGTGCTAGCCACATGACACCCTCAAAAACCTTTGGCCACAGAAACATATCTTTACATTATCTGCCCTATAGATTGCAAGGTCTGAAAGGGATTTTTGTTTACACTGCACTAGTGGTCTGCTTCTTTTTAAATAATTCATTAAAATAAAGTTATTAATAATAGGGGGAACTGCTGTGTGGGCAGTCCAAGGTGAGGCACTGGAAGAGGTTGAAAGCTTCACCTATCTAGGCAGCATTATAGATTACCATGGAGGAACAGATGCAGATATCAAAACCCGCATTGGTAAAGCTCGAGCAGCCTTCCATCAGCTGAAGAACACCTGGGGATCTAGGGAATAAGGCACCACCACCAAGATTAGGCTATTTTACACCATTGTTAAGCCGATATTACTTGGAGCAGAGACCTGGATAACCACCGTCACCACCGTAAAAAAAATCCAGGTATTCATCAACACCTGCCTGAGGAAGATTCTTATGATCCGCTGGCCAGACAAGATCTCGAATGAGAAACTGTGGCAAAGAACAAAACAGCAGCCCATTGAAATAGATATCCTTCAGAGACGCTGGAGATGGATAGATCACACCCTGCACAAGCCCGCATCCAACATAACAAGGCAACCCCTAACCAAGGAAAGAGGAATAGAGGACGGCCCAGGAACACATGGCGCCACGATCTGGAAACAGAAGCCAAGCAAATGAGCAAGACATGGAGACAGTTGGAGAGACTCACCCAGAACCGAGATGCCTGGAGAAAGCTGGTTGGTGGCCCAGTAGGGACCAGTAGGGACCAAAGGCAGAGATGATGAGATGAGATGCTGTGTGGGCAAGATTGTTACATCATTGATGATGCCCAGGCTTTCATCTCTCTTATTTAAAGCCCTAACCCCAAAAACTGGGGAGGAGACTCCCGCTTCGCCTTTGGCGTTGGCCAAACACGGAAAGTGGCAGTTACCGACAAAAATCGGTGGGAGGGATCCTGGGTATTGTTGTCTTTACATACTCTCAATCCACTCTTCAAGCACTGAACAGCAGCACCTCATGAAGCCCAAAAGAGTTGACAACACTAATAGTGATAATACATCAGATGATGACAAAACTAAAACATCACATTACATTACAGTGGATCCTTGGATACTATGGCGTCATGGGAATTGAAAGGGCAGATAAGCTTTCAAAGGCAGGATCATCTATGGAACAACCAGAGAGACCTGAACCACCTCACCCTAAGGTCAATGCTGATAAAAAACCACAAAGAGGAATGGCTCAACCAATGGGCAACAGAAAACACAGGCAGAGTCATGTACAAAGAAGTTAACATGCCTTGCAAACTGGACAGTATTAACTTCCTTCACTGCAAAGAGCAATCTACAATCTTCCAACTAAGGACAGGACACACACCTCTGTTAAATTACCATCTCAATAAAATAAATTCCACACAACTCCCCCTTCGTAGTCACTGCGCCCACCCTTATGAAACCGTAAACCATATCCTCTTTAAATGCCCCTTCCTAATCCACCATAGGCAGACCCTATTTCCACTGCAGCCCAACATAACCAACACCCTGTATGGCAGTGCTAAACAACTGCAAAAGAGCTGACAGCTCAGCTAGAAGAAGAAAAAGAAGTAGGGATCCTAGGACTATGCCTGTCTTCCTCCTTTGGGTAAACGAGGGTAAATCTGAAAAGCAGGCACAAAGCCAATGTACCAGTCGACATAAAAAAAAGAGAGGAGACTTAACAAACCAGCCTTTATGAAAACTTACCATACATAAGAGATGCCAGAAATTCTGCAATAATAAATGATGAACTGTCCAGGCTAAAAATAGACTTAGCTGCCCTTAGAAAACTCGTTTAGCTGACTCTGATGTGTCCTGGCCTTAACTTTCTTTGGAATACAATTTTCACTGCCAATTCACTATGCGTTTGACAAATCCACTGAAGGCATCTATTTCCATTCAAGATTTGATGGCAAACTTCTAAATATTGCCAGACTGAGGACCAAAACTAAAATCAGAACCACCCTCATAAAAGATATGCTGTTTGCAGAGGATGCAGCAGTAGTGGCACACTTACGAGAGGAGCTTCAGTCACTATTGTCCCACTTCTCACAGGCCTGTAAAGAGTATGGCATAACATTAGCATTAAAAAAATAAATGTTATGGGACCACCAGCTACAGCACCACCCTCCATCCTCATAGACTATAACAAGCTGGATGCCGTAAATGAATTAGGCTATCTTGGACCCACAATTCAAGATGACCTGTCTCTAGAAGAAGAAATTTAAAAAGTGCATAGGGAAGGCTGCCTCGACCTTCACAAGACTCAGGTAAAGAATTTCGGAAAATCAGAAGCTCACTTCAGCGACCCAATGGAGCTTTACAAGGTTTACATTCTGAGTATGCAACTCTATGGCAGTGAGTTGTGGACCACCTATGCAAAGTAAGAGAGAAAACTTAACTAATTCCACTTGCGCTGTCTCCGAAGGATCTTGAAAATCACTTGAAAACAAAGAGTGTGCAATACTGAAATCCTTGCATGAACAGGTCTTCCCAGCATCTTTACAGTCCTCAGACAACACTGCCTCTGCTGACTATGTTTGCTGTACGGAGTACAGTCACCTCCCGAAAGTCATTCTCTATGAGCAACTTGATTCTGGCTCAAGAAAAACTGGTCGTCCCAACCTCCGTTAAGTAGATGTAATAAAATGGTACCTCAAAACAATGAACATTGATACTAACTATTGGGAAGACATAGCCCTAGACCGCACTAGATGAAGAGAGACAGTGACCAAGAAAGGTTTGGGCAACTGTCTTGTTTTGACCTCTCGATAGAATATAAAGCTTTAAAGGACATGGTCGTCATTCTCTAGTGATGTTCCTCATTGTTACCTGTTACCTATCCCTTAGTCTGGTGGACCGTTGGGGCGCCAAGCAAGACTTGTGGACCATCTTTCTCCAATCCTCTCTATTCTTTGCCCTGATTAAAACCTCGTTCAATGGTAGGCCTGTCCATTCTTTGATGTTGTCTTTCCACCGCTTTCTCTGTCTGCCTCTTCTTCTTTTTCCTGGTACTGTTCCCTGGAGGAAGGTCTTTGCGAGTGCTGAAGATCTTGTTACATGGCCATACATTTTGTGCTTTCGTTTCTTCACAGTATTTAGCAGGTCATCATGGGGTCCAATCGCTGCAGTAACCCTGTCTCTAATCTCTTGATTTGTGATGCGGTCTTTAAATGTGATGCCTAGGATCCTTCTGTAGCATCTCATTTCCATTGCTAGGATCCTCCTCTCTAGCTCTGCAGTCAGCGTCCAAGACTCACAAGCATATAGGAATGTGGCCATGACCAGGGAGCGCATCAGTCTGATTTTGGTGCAGAGGGCTAAGCCTTTTCCTCATGGACAAATCCCTATTTGTAGCTCTCGGAACATGTGTTTTCTCATACTGCTTTGTCCAGTTCTGAAAGGAAATACTATATGTTGGTCATGTCGGGACAGCTTGTAATAGGCATATTTTTTCTTGCACTTTGTGTGAGAGCTGGTCCCTTTCTTGTTAATTAAATTCTTTTTTTTTTTTCATTTCTTCTGGGTAGAAAGAGACTCTTTCGTCATTCTGCCTTCTTTGGCCAATATGTCTGCTTTTTCATTGCCTTCTAATTCAATGTAGCCTTTGATCCATTAGAGGGCGCGGTGGCTGAGCGGTAAAGCGCTTGGCTTCCGTACTGGAGGTCCCGGGTTCAAATCCGGGTGAAGGCTGGGATTTTTAGTTCGGGATTTTCGGGCGCCCTTGAGTCCACCCAGCTCTAATGGGTACCTGACATTAGTTGGGGAAAAGTAAAGGCGGTTGGTCGTTGTGCTGGCCACATGACACCCTCGTTAACCGTGGGCCACAGAATCAGATGACCTTTACATCATCTGCCCTATAGACCACTAGGTCTGAAAGGGGAACTTTTTGATCCATTGAAAGAATGTTACTTTGCTGTTGTTAAACTTTACAAGAACTGTCCTTGTGTCAGTCAGGAAGACAAATTGGCTGTTTAAAATTCTTGGGTGATTTATTAACCTGGTTGATGCTAGTTCTAGTTCTTTCTGATCTGTGGCTTTCCAAGAGATCACCAGTTGCAATTGACTAACCACAGGGGAATTTATCCAATGCAGCTTGTAGAAATATCCACAAATGAGGAACTTAAACCTATGTGTAAACAAGGATATCACAATTTCTGGTTACAAAAATATATCCAAATTTATAGCTTGCTTTATTCATCATTGTAAAAAGTTGTTGACTGTTTTCTCATCTTCTTATTAATTGCCGAAATCAAAATAAAAGAATTTGACTGGAAATTTGTGCTTGTGGATCTGTGCTGCGACAGTTGACATAACCAATACCCCTCACTTTACTTCTCTAACTTGTATTACAACTTATTATTTTAAATGCTGAATTCTTACTAACCCACCTGTCATTCAAACATAGAGTAAGTGTCATTTTGTTTGTAGTTTTGTAACTTGGCTTCAGGTCCTAACTTGGTTGATGCTGTTGGGCTCCTCAGTGAGGTCTTGCTGCTGGGGATGACGCTGTGGCTGTAAGAGGGTTTATTAGTGTTACTCATGGGCAAAATAGTGCTGACACCAGGCTACCTAATAGTTAACCGTAGGCAGTAGTTCTATCAAATGTTGTCATAGTTACTGTTGTAATGAACAAAGTAGTAACTGTAGTAGTGAGCGAAATGGTAACTGAAGTCATGATTGTTGCCAGATAACCTGAGAGAGGCTGTGAAGAAAGTGTAAACAAGTTAGGACACTTCCGTCATGCATTTTAACTAGATGACCTCATTTGAGGTGCATTCATCAGATTGTTGAAATTATTTGTTATTACAAACAGGGGAGATAAGGACAATAATAGCTTATGCTGATTGTAGGAGACTATAACTTATTAACACACCAGATACACCAAAAAGCTTTCTATTTATGAATATGCCTCTATGAAATTCCCAGCTGTTAGTTGTTATGGTGTTATCTCCCCCCTTTCCCCCCACCACAAAGTAAATTGGCTGTGTTAATTCAGATCAGAAGGCTTTTAAATCTTGCTTTTTAAATATTTTAATGGATCTGTAAATAGTGTTGACAAGTTGTAGAGTTATTTTTTAATTATTTTTTTTTAAATATGCACACCTCTATCTCCCTCTTATCTCTATTCTGAGTCAGAAAACAATATAGACAGTAAAACATTATTTGCTGCATCTCTAAATAGAAATGTATTATAAAATACTAATTCAACATAACTATCAATAATTTAGAATTGGACAATTTTGAACATTTAATAATTCAAATCCAGTCTTTCTATACATGAAAATGAAAATTTACCCTTGACCTAGAAATGTCCAAATTTGAAGATATACTATGTCAATGGTGTGGGTTTTTTTACATTGAAATAAAGATGTTGAGACAATCTTTTGGTGAGATGTCAGCTAAATGCTCATCCATTATGTCCAATAACAAAAATGTGCTTAAGAAGTATAATTTTGTTTTAAAACAGTTTTTATTATTTTACATTATTAATTTTCTTGTTACAGAAAGGAAGATTGCTTAAAGCCAAACATTACAGAGGATGACAGCGTCAAATAAAATGTTTGTGTAGGCCTTTGGCTTGACACCATGTCAAAATGATAATTCAGATATTCATACTTGCATACAGCCTTATTGTTCGTCATTTCCTGATAGTGGTTTTCATATTATGTCAGAACAAAAGCTTTGACTCTGGTCTCTTTAAAATTAACTGGATAAGGAGACAGGATCCAATTTTGAATGTTGTTAACTCATCCAAGACTGTTTCAGAGGAAGAAAACTGTGTACTATGGAACCAACCCAAGTTGAAACTAAAGGAGAAATGTTTCAACTTGCAAAAAATCATTGAGGATTTAAGACAAATTAGTGAAAGACTTGCTACATGGAGAAATGTAACACTTTGCTTGAATAGTAGCACACATGTTGGAAAAGATGTTAATCAACCAACAAATTCTCATTCTGTAAATAATTCAACTCAAACAAATGATTGGTCATGCTCTATCTACTCTTTTCTTCAGTTACCATTTTTGTTTGACTGTAATGCCATTAGTCTTTTAAATTGTTTCATTACATTTTGCCACTGCATTTTTGTATATTTCATAAAAATATTGCAGTTTTTGTTAGTCTTTGCATTGGATTGGGCTGGAAAATTATTAAGCATAAAAGAAACAAGATTTTCATGTGACGACAGTGTGCGGAAAATTATTTTAAAGTTCTCACTTTCAAACACCTGGTTACATTTGAAGTCTTATTACAGTGTGAAAGTTTTAAGTACTAAATGTGTTACACCTGTAAATAAATCACTGCCTCATATACATACTGCCAAGTTTAATAAAAAGTCTGAAGGCTATAAACACATTTTTTCATCCTTTTTTTGGACATCTTACTTGTGTGAATGGTTTCTATATCCAGTATTTAGCTTGTCCAGGCTTGCATCATTCAGGCCACTCACAACATTGGAAAGTCCAGTTTCTTTCTTAAGTTTATCAGAAGCAGGATTCAGTTACTCGGGAGATAATTCCTTTGTTGTCTGCGAAGGGTGCGGTAAAAAAAATGACTTTCGTCAGATAGCAGGAGATCCAAGCAGTTCTATTTATCATAATCCTGGCTGTACATATGTTCAACAAGACCAGGTTGACAGTGGCAACATTCAAACTGATTCATCACCTAGTTCTATACCTTTGTTGAATACAAACAACTCATCTGAACACTTGGCTACAAATCATGTACAAGGTATGTTTTTGGAGTTCATTATTTTCATTTTAAAAAATTGGAAAAGAATACATGTTCTCATATGGTTAAAAATATGGGTTTTCAATTAAAAAAAAACAACAAAATTGCTGTTAATTCATAAAATTCATCAAATTGTTTTTACTTTTCTGAACTAATAACCATTATTTTAAGTGTTTTCTTTTTTTTTTCAGAAATTTCATCTTTGAACACACAGATTTCAAGATTAGCAACTTCTGCTTCACTTGGTGAGCCTAACTCTGGACCATCTTCGAGCCTTTCTACATCAATCAATTCAACTGTTAGAGGTGCTTCCAATATTCCCCAACAGACTGGCTCCCTACTGCTAGGTCATCCATGTTACCCCATCTATATCACACTACAGAAAAGATATGAAAGTTTTAACAAGTGGCCAATACCTCATATCCAGAGCCCTAGAGACTTAGCCGTCGCAGGATTTTTTTATGCTGGTTAGTTTCACTTTACTTAACAGGGTCTTAAAATCTGTATGAATTTATAAGGCGACTTTTTTAAAGTTCAAAAGAAGATTCTTTACTTTACTTTTTTTTTTTATTGTTTAAACTTTATTCAAACGTAACTTGATTTAAACATAGCAACAATGTATTTTTTATAAATATGATAGCTTTTAACTCTTTCTCTCCGTAATTATTTACCACATTCTGGTAGAATCAACGTTGGTATCGTCAGTTAGGAGAGAAAGAGTTAATTTACAATATGTTTACTGTACAATAGATAATGGGAGACAGTTGATTGACACATTGGCCGTACATTAGATTATGAAAACATCCTGGCTCTTCTCAGTCACACCCATCAGCAGATGCAGGAAAACTAAAATGAAAATATTTTTTTTTTTTTTTAGGGTTTAGTTATTATTGATGAACTGTGTAGATGATGCATATCCAATCACTTTAAAACTATTTTAAAAGTATGACTATTATGAGAATATTAAAAGTAAAATTTTCTGTTTTGAAATGATACAGGTTATGATGACTGTGTCCGATGTTACCATTGTGGTCTGGGACTGAAGTCATGGAAATTAGGGGATGATGTTTATACAGAGCATGAGAAGCTGAGACCCTCTTGTGAGTTCCTCCAGAGCCAACGTTATATCAGCGGTACTGGACCAGCAAGAGATGTGAGACCTAGAACCTCTTCACGTCAGAATGAAGGTTGGTCCTAACATAAATCATGTTGTATGGATTGGTACACAGACTGGGATAAAGTGCCCACTATTCTTTTAGTCACCTGCAAAAGCAGGGGAGTCTCAGTTTACTTAAATTACTGCACCATAAAGATTGTGGTTCTCAAAAAATTTTTTTATAACATTCTAAAAAAAATTGCTGGTTTTTTGGGGCAGTTGTCAGCAAGTCAAACACCAAAGAGAGTGTTAAGCCGTCAACTTTATAGGAAAACAATAAGCTACTTGGATCACTGGATGACTGATTGGATGTGTGGTTTTCACACTGGACAGTCGCTCAGACTTATCCAAGGTCCCGGTTTCAAACCCTGCCCACTGCCATCCCTCGTAGTCCTGCGGGAGGTTTTGACTAGGAAGTAAATAATCTTCTACTCTGAAGGAACATCCGAAGATTGTCAAACATTTTAGAAACCTATGATTTATTTGATGCAAGGGGACATCTGATAACATGCTTACTATAAGCTATCCCGACAAGATCAACGTGTAATCTTTCGACTTAGGACCGGACACAACAGAATGCGACAACACATGTACCGGAAGCTCAAAATTGGAACCAGTGATATCTGCCCATGTGGAGTGTCATCAGAGAATGCCGACCATGTCCTTCAAGACTGCGCTCTTTACCAAGAGGCCCGTCTAAGACACTGGCCGCAAAACACCCCAATAGAAAGAAAACTATATGGAGAGCTCCCTGACTTGGAAACCACTGCGCAGTTCATCTCAGATATTGGTGTAGTGATCTGAACCCTCCAACATAACAATGAGAACGAAGAAGAAGAAGAAATCTGATAACAACATGATGGTTATGGAAAATATAGAAAATGTTTGGGCTAGAAAGTTATAATTTATATTAAATATTTTTTTTCTTAAATTACAATAATTGCCCTCTTATATTTTGAAAAGTAAACATCTGTTGCTAGATTGATTTTGAACATTGCTTCTTTTGAGGTACCCACATTTATAAACACATTTCTCTATTTTCACCACAGTACCTCATGCTTCTGTAAGCCAACAAATTGGTGCCAGGACATCGTCCATTCATCAGTCAAATCAGTCTTCACCAGATGGAGCTACACGTGGTAGAAATGTGCCAGGTATGTTCTGTACTCACTAGTTATAAATTTCAGGACTTCGTGTTTGATTTGAAATCAGTTCCCAATAATACATTATTGTTTTGATAAAGGATTCTGATCAAATGTAAATACAGTAATCAAACAGTTCCATGAAGTCCACATCTTCAAATTGAACCACTAGCAAGCAAACTAAACCATTTTGAGAAAATACCAAAGTGAGGCAGGTTGTATGCTGTAGGCTTAGAAATATTTTCTCTTTTTGGTTGATCCTGGCATACAGTTTTATCTCTTTAACCAAAAACACAAATACTATTAAGTCTATTATTAAATTTTGTCTTCCTTCAATATCTTTACTACTAAGACATAGATACAATGGATTATTGTAAAAAAACAACAACTATGCATTGGTTATAGGGCAATTACTTACTTAAATTTAATAGATCAACAAGATTATTGGATTAGAAGAGCAGCAGACTTGGATGCTAATGTTTTGAAACTGCTGTTTTGGCATGATAGTCTTTGACAAGATTTAAAAAAACACAAAATATTTTATTACAAACATTTTATCTCACCATATTATACTATGGAGGCGAAGTGGCTGAGCGTTAAAGCGCTTGGCTTCTGAATCTGGGGTCCCAGGTTCAAATCCCGGTGAGGACTGGGATTTTTATTTCGGGATCCTTGGGCGCCTCTGAGTCCACCCAGCTCTATTTGGTACCTGACATTAGTTGGGGAAAAGTAAAAACGGTTGGTCGTTGTGCTGGCCACATGACACCCTCGTTAACCTTAGGCCACAGAATCAGATGACCTTTACACCATGTGCCCAATAGACCACAAGGTCTGAAAGGGTAACTTTACTTTTTTTTTTTTTATTATACTATAGTAAAAAATGTATACCCCCCACCCAGAAAAAAAAAGGTTTCAAGAATTTTAACTTATTCATGAATGCATATTGGAAACTATAGATGGCTGACATGGATATGTGCTCTAGACATGTTGTCTAGATAGTACCAGTTTTGAACCCTGCCCACTGCAATCCCCCACAAACCTATGGTAGATTTGTCTGGAATGTAAATTCTAAGGGAGACATCTTGTAAACATTTCTCTAATGTTTTACATTTCAAAGCAAACAAGAAAAAACATTGAAAAATATTTTTAAAAAAACAAAGCTTATATTTGTAATAGTAACAAATAGTTTGGATCAGTCATGTTATTATGCTTGTGACTGACTTCAGCATAATAAATCTGTGCAATTAAAAATATTTTACCATTTATTTTTTGTTTAGCTTTTAGCTTTCTCAATGTGCTTTGATCCTATCACTTGTCTGGACCGGTTGGAATGTCCGAATGGGGTAGGGAAGAAGTGGGTATTTTTGTGAATGTTTACATGATTGTTTTTTTAAATAATAATAAAAATTTTCCCTAAGGGTTCAAGAGTCTTCTAGAAGACTAATTCAACTTATACCACCACATCTGTCATGTACAATTTCTTTCCCGTGTTCAAGATATCAAACAAAATAATTACCAATATTTAATCAACTAATTGATTTTTTTTTTATTGATTCTTGTGTTGTCAGATAAAAGAAATAATTATGCTAAATTTCAGCTAAACACTCTTAGCAAAACATAAAAAAAAAAACAATCTAAGAAATAGAACTGAAGCACTTCCTCTGTACATTTTAAACATTCTTGACATAACACTTTATTATAACCTGATACATACATTTTTAGCATAGTAAAAAAAAAATAGACTTGTATATTTCTTTATTATTTTCTCAACAGTTTATGATATTATTATCATAATCTGTTTCAAAACCTTCTATTACAGACTTAGAATGTGATGGAGCGAGACCTAACATGAATGCTGTACAAAATGAGGAAACTGACTCTGGTTCTAATGCCACAGGTGATTATGATCATTTGTATTCTTTTTAATTCTATACATATTTTTTGTATGTTTAAAGAAACAGTTCATTGTACACATTTATTTGTAATTGGTGCATGTCTATTTTTTTTTTTTTAAATTTTTTTTGTAACCTGATACTCAAGTAACAATTTTTTGATTTTTTCCTGGTCAAGATTTTTACATTTACTATTGGCCAACTCAATGATTTGGTATTTAAAATTATTATAGCAGAATTTGCTGAGAGCTTTTAATGTTTCAACCATAATTCTACATCCTTGTTTGAAACAAGGTTGAAACATAAAAATACTGATACATTTTTTTTATGTCATAATATATATAGGTATAAAAATAGGGATTATACTGCTCTACACTGAAAAAAAAAGCATCAAGAAGTACATTTTTAAACCGTCTTTAAAGTTAGGCTCTATCTTGCACCTTTCACTTATACACTTGCAAAGTGATACTTGTCTCATATTCTTTCATTTAATAAAATGTTTTGACCTTTTAATTTACTTTAACTTATTGATATTAATTACTCAATGTTATATTGTCATAGATCTAAACCACTAAACAATTATGTGAGAAACAATTTTAGCAGCTGTTTATTACAGTAATGGAACTCAATTTTTATTATCTATTGTCCTTTGAGTTTCCATATACTCCTTAAGTCTTTTTATATCAGTTCTTCATATCCACTTGACTACTTTTTAAACTGTTATCTTTGTCAATTTTTCATATCATATACTGGATAAATAATTAAGAAAAAATATATGATAAAAAAAAAAAATTCAAATACACTATCAACACATTGGATTCCTCTTCCCTTTTTTTTTGTTTATTTATCATCAAAACTCATTGTCACCTTTGTTAACCGTGGGCTACTGAAACAATTGATCTTTACATCATCTGTCCTATAGATCGCAAGGTCTGAAAGTTGAAACTTAACATTGAAATTCTATATTACACTAAAAAAAAAATCCAATATTAATGTTTGATATTTGTTTGTTTTTTTTCTAAAAAATAATAATAAAAAAAGAACTCATATTAAATATTAGAGAAGTACAGGATGTGAAAGAAAATTTATTTTTATAGGATTTCATGCACAATATTCTCATTTACTGTCAGTTTTGATAACTATTTCTGATCAGTATGCTTAATTGGGAAACAGTAATAAATTAAACAACCAAAGATATCTTGTGCTAGTTAATGAAATGGAGAAGACTCATTTCAAGATTCTCATCTAAGGGGGATAAGTATAAATGTACAGATTTTCTTGGTGTATCTAGTGTACAGAATATAAGAAGTTGATTAGTTATGTATTATTTAAAATATACAATAATTTTTAAACACTTTTAGTACTGCTGAATCAAATTTCTCTGCACTTTCATCTGTAGCTGAAAAAAATAAATTGGGAAGTATTCGAGGATGGCTTTCTGTTATAAATAAAGACTTACTTAAAAATAATCAGTATTTGACTAATAGAAGCAAATCAGAGTTAATGTTAAGACATACTGCTACTGTCGTCCTTTATATTTGATGGGCAACTGTTTGGTCTTACAGTTTGAACATTCTTGACATTGCTTATTTTATCTTTTTATTTCAAATTCTCTCAAAATCTTCCTCTTTTTATTTTCTTTTGGTTTCATTAAATTAGTCCCACATTAGTCTACATCACTTTCTACACTTTTTCTTTTACTGTGTTTTAGTGCTTAAAAAATGTAAATGAAAGTATGTAAATATAGGATACCTGCATGGTTGTGTGATTTCTGTTCTTGACTGTCATTCAGACTTATGGATGGTCCCGGATTCAAATCCTGCCCACTGCCATTCCCAATCGTCCAGTGGGAGGTTTGGACTAGGAAGTAAATTATCTCTAACTCTGAAGGAACATCCGAAACATGTCAAACATTTTACATACAAGAGCTGCCTACTGAAATTAATCATGAAAATCTTCTATATATTTGCATTTTAATGTTCTGGTACAGTCAAATATTTAAAAACAGTACTGAGATGCTTACTAATTCATTCTACCATTAGGAGTGTTTGTAAATAATGTAGTTAGTTAAGAAAAAAATTAAAGCTCACCATTCAGACCTTGCAATCTATAGGGCAGATGATGTAAAAGTGATCTGTTTCAGTGGCCCATGGTTAATGAGGGTGCTATGTGGCCAACAGTATGACCAACCGCCCTTACTTTTTCCCCAATTTAGTCAGGTACCTATAAGAATGGGGTGGACTCAGAGGTGCCCAAAGATCCTGAAATTTAAAATCCCAATCTTACCAGGATTTGAACCAGGGACCCCTGGTTCAGATGCCAAGTGCCTTACTGCTCAGCCACCCCACCTACAGTTAATCAAAAATATTATCTAAATTTTATCTCAATATTATCTAAATTTTCTGTTTTTTTCTCCATTTAGCTAGAGTAGCTGATAAGACAACCACCAAGTCTTTGTTGAAGAAAGAGAACAAATACCTACACCAGCTCCTGACTTGCAAGGTATGTGAGCAGGCGCCTATCAAAGATTTGTTCCTGCCCTGTGGTGACCTCTACGCCTGCACTGAATGTGCTCAGAGATTGAGACATTGTCCACTTTGCAAGAAGAAAATAATGGGAACTGTGACAGTCTACTTCTCTTAGTCTGTCCAAACACTTTGCAGTTGGATTGGCTTGATATGAGCACTTGGTGTTCTTGGTAGAGGCCCCTCATCTCTACTTCATTGTCTGAGCAGCTAACCAGGGAAATCAGGAACTGCTTCATCTGAATCTGAAGCTGGATGTCATATGCTGAAGCCTTAATTTTTGTATCACAAGCTTAAAGCTTTGCTAGTTGAAAAATGTATTTCAAGAGTTTATGAGTGGATTTTAAAGCTTTTGGTTGTTGATGGCTAAAAAGTTATGTCCCATCACATCACTAACTTTTTTATTTATTCACTCATTGCGCCACTATCTGGGGTTTTAACTAAATGAACTATCCTATCCTGGACCTTTGAGGCCTGGTTGATGTAATGCCTTAGTATTCCCATTCCATGCAGGAAAAATACATCTGGTAGCTGGGTCTTCAATGCTTGATAGCAGAGTAAACATCCATTTTGGTGATTCAAATGAACCCTAATAATCTGTTATAATGAAAAAGAGCTTATTTATCTATTAACCTGTTCTAGTTTTTAAAAAAATAATTTCATTTGATTGTTGTTTTTTTTTTCATTCATTTGTACCATTATGGCATCATATGATTTGATTTTGACTAAACATACTGTATGTAGATTTTATACACTTTGTAAACCTAAGATAAACCTTTCTAAAGGGGCATTCATTTCTGTTATCTTGATTCAATTGCATTTAAATCTAAAGAGAATGCCTCCTGTTTTTTTTTTAATTATAATTATTTTATTATTATATTATTTATAAATAAATATAATTATTCTTGCCTTCTTGCATTTTTTGGGATTAACAGTAATGAAGTTTGATTGTGCTATGTCTAATCTAAAAAGACATGAGCTTCACTTTAAGCTTGGTGGATTGAGTTCTCAACTTTTTATATTTTCTTATCGATACTACTAATTACTACTCACTACTAATTATTTAACTGAAATCTTGATCTGTTATGACCAACTCAGCTTACATTTGCATTTATTCATGGTGTATTATTCTTTATGTACTAGTGTTAGATGAAACAACCGTTCAGCTTTCAGATAATAGTGAGTAATGCATTGTATAGGTCTATATCATGTATTGTGAGAGTATTTAGTGTCTATGGTAGATTTTTAGTGTGGTGCAATTCAATGGAAGTTACCAGCATTTTTTTTCTGTCACGTCCCAATCTCTGATCAAGTTAAAACTTGGCACTATTATTCATTAATCCTGGCAAGACATGAATCAATCCCAAAAATAAATAAATTATTTTTTTTTGTGATTAATTATTTTATTTGATGTTGCTATTAGAGCTTGGAATGGGTTGCCTTAGCTAGCCAGGATAGCCAGTGATTTGGCAGAATTTAGGTCATTGGTTAATTTGCATGACTGAATGAGTGTAATCATCTTCCTTTTTTTTATTTCCTGTGGCATTTTACGTCTCGAGAGATAATCTTTTTCCTTTGCAAGCTCTTGTGTGACTAACGAGGCCGATCCTTGATACACAGCTGCGATCGCAGGTTGGGCATATGTAGTCACCAGGCGCCGTTGCACTTTCACCCTTCTTTCTGCTTCTGTTGTGTATGGCATCTGCAATCAAAGACCCCTCCTTTATGCTCTCTCTCCATGTGGATCTATCCAGTGCCACCTTTTTTTTATATAAGATAAGAAAGCTACTTTATTGTAGTAAAAGCTCTTTCAAAATGAAAACATAAACTTGGCTAATGTTTGAGAGTCAAAACAGAATTTGTATTGATCTTTTCATTCTTTGCTCTGTATCTAAAAAAAACACTGCAGTGTAAAAGGCCAACCTACAAAGCTGATTAGCAATGAAGCTTTCTTTTTTGTTCTAAAGGTATGCAAGTATCTTTTATGTAGACTAGACATAGTGTTTGATTTTTTTGTTCTTTTTTATTTAATTTTTTTTTTGTGTCATAATTTAAAAAAAAAAAAAAAAGATTACCTCTCTTTGCCTAGGGGCTTGTCATTGGCAGTGGATTACACATACCCTCGGGATTATCTACTGCATTATTATCTATTGTTTTTGATTAACCATCACCTTATATGGGGTTAAGCTACACAAGGTAAAGAAATTTTGACATTTTAATCTTTTTTAAACTAATTTTGTCAAAGATTTTCAATTGTAAGGATTTATTTCTATAAAATCTTTTTTGCGGTATATTTTTGTTTTTAAAAGTATTTCAATACGTTTTGTTCTCCTTTTACTGTATTCTTTTCTTTTATTTTGTGGGGGCAGTTGGTTTTTTTTTTTATTATAAGTATTTTGTATTGCTTTTACAATACCTCCTTGCAAGCTGTTAAGAAGTTTCAGTCCACATATGACCTAATAAAATCTTTAGCTGGACTGTAAAACTTATTTGTGTTAATCTGACTGGACACACTCCTTACAATAATAAAACATTACAAGGAAAAAAAAAATTGAATAAGAAATTATAGAACACAGCTATATGAAGGAGGAATTGATTATAAGTGATTATTATTTTTTATTTGTTATCTATTTACCCTGAACTGTATAACTGTGAAGAAGATAAAAAGATTATTTACTGCTATGTTACTCTACATCCAACAGACATTCCATTTCTTTTATTCTAACATAGGCAGCATAACATGATTTAATTACCTGCGTTTTTTGTAAAAAATTATTTCAATTAAATACTTGTTTCAACCTCTATATCTATGGCAACCTTCAGTCACGAAGCGACTATGGGTAAACTCATTAAAATAAGATGAATGCCTGGGCATTAGCTGTGGTCGGAGCTGTGGTCGGATCAATGTCGCCCACACATCAGTTTCCCCCTTCTGCACGCAGCTGATGTATCCAAAGGAACGGCAGTGCTGATACAGTTTGGGGTCAGCGGGGTCGCAGGTTCTGCCAGAGTGTAGCACTGGGTGCTACAAACTGCCTTAGGGTCGCCAGCTCCTGATTTTTTCTGAGGGTTGACTCCCGAAGCCTTCACCATGATTGGGTATAGCTGCAAAGCAGCAGAGGTTTAAATTCAGAGCTTTCCTTCTCCTAGGTGGGTAGCCGGCCATGGCTAACAAGCCCCTCCTGCATACTGTTTAAGGCACCAGTTACTCCCCTTTGCCCCTTCCTTTGTTAGTGAGAACAGTTCCGCCAGACTCAATATCTGAGCAACACGTGAAGGCTGGGAGTTGGACTGGTTGTTAAAGGCTATTTGAGATGCATGCAATTAGGAAGCATTTTATAAGCTTCAATAACTCCTTTGAAAAGTGCTGTGCTCTTATCCTTATAATAGTGATCATGGTTTTGCATATCCATGTGACATGATTTGTTCATCCTTAATCATTAGACTCAAAGTCACATTGCTTTTATTAATGTTCTGGCTTAAAAAAAAAAGAATTTTGAATTTTTTTTTTGCACATTCACTCTGTATTTGATTATTCATTTCCTTATTCTATCCCCATTTTGACAACACTCACTCTGTATCTTCCTTGTTATCTTGCATGTTTGGATGTTTGCAGTTGAATTCACAATCATCAAATTTTGTATACCAGCTCAAGTGTGAGATGATGACAACACTTGAATCAATGAAAAGAATCAACCCATTACTTTATTAATTAGTAATAATTGATTAATTTTGTTTTTATATAGAAAATGTACTAAACTCAAGAGATATAAACCTATGTAGTGGCATTTTTTTTGTTTATTAACTCTCTGCATTTTAATACAAACTTTTTTTATTTTTTATGTGAATTATTATCTTTCCATTGCCTTGAATGCTGTTATGGTAGGTCTAAGGTGGCAATTTTTTTTTATTGTCAAACAATTTAAAATATTTTTTGTTTAATACACTGAAAGTTATTATCAGTATTATTGAAAACTTTTAAAACTGTTTTATACCATTGTGGGTGCTAAGATTGTCATATAGTTTAAAAAAAATTTTTTTGCTTGAATCTAAGGACTCTGGTTGTTTGCATTAAAATAAACTTATTCTGGTCTAATTCTTTATGTTGCCTTTTTCTTTATTTAATTAACCTGCTTGAATTAAAAAAAAATATTTGAAAGCATTTTGTTTAATTCACATAAAAATGTCTCCAGGGTCTATTAAACTTTGACTCTTTAAGGCAACGGGTAGACCCTGGTGTCAATGATACTAGGTATCAGGGTTATTAAGGTACAATATAGAATTTTTGTATTAGATGTTTAGATATAACTAAAGTGTGCTTTTGTTTACATTATTATATCCTTCATGTGTACTAATATATTTTGTACCCTAAATATATATATTTTTTTCTTTTACCTGTCACAGATTTTTTAATGGTAATTAAAATTAACAATTATACTCAGAAAGTTAAAATTCAAGTTTTTTATTTTATTCATGAACTGATCAAATGTTCAAAAACAAGAAGCGCATTGAATTTATTGACAATGTTTGAGGCCAGTTTTCACAAAAGACG